>MJUU01039595.1:73337-95948 GCA_002080025.1 Modiolus philippinarum
ATACTAGTGGAAAGCTCTTTCCGATGAAGATGTTAGCATAAAAAATGAGAAAAGTTATCTACTCAATAAAGAATTTCACCGTCTGTTAAGCGTGGCATCATTTAAAAAAGAATAAATGCTTTCATGGAATGTTTTAAGAAATGCTTGGAACTGAATATTCACTGACATATTCCTTGAAAGGATTTGTGAATATTGATTTTCTGTGAAGCTGTTTTTCCTCGTTTGATTTTGATTTTTTGATTTTTTTTATTCAAAGTTATTAATAGCGTGCTATTTATAGGTCATCACTAACAAAGATTAACCTTGACCTAACAAAACCAAATTACGCAATTTTAAGGCTGATATTCGTGAAAATTATTTAATAAGTAACAAATTATTTTATATAATATGATCTTTTCACAACTTTGAGTTCTAACAGTCACATATAATTCACGATGTTCATACCAATTATAAGATACGCATATTTTTAAAAAATATCCTCTCGATCTTCCGACTATTTGAAATATAAAAAGCAAGCTTTTCCTAAATAATGAACTGCACTTAGAGATAATTACTTCGTATATACATGTATACACAAGTAGACAAATATTGACAAGTACAATTAACAACAGCAGGTGAGTTAATCCTCTGTTTATCAGTTTCTCGGACATCCGTGAATGTCAGCGAATGTCGGGTTTGTTGTCGGACATTCACCCTGTTTCACCCACAATTCACCGACGTCAGATTTGAGTGATTTTTAACTGAATGCCTCTGTTTGTACTGTACCAGAAACTGAATTGTTTCTATTGTCATTAAGGTATCCCTTCTCTTCCAGAATTTTCTAAAATTGTAGATTTCTGGTGTTCCTGTACAGTTCTTGAAGATTCTGAACAATCTACGTTTTTCGAGTTTTGGCCATTCAGGAGTAAAAATAAGCGGCCAGCTCGAGTACAAGTGTAATTTTTAACTTAGAATATAACAGGAGGATGAAAGGAAAAAATGTTTTAACTTCCGATTGAAGAAAGTCGAGCTCAATTCACTTGGATATGATGTTAGTACAACCTCGGAGGTCACAGCTGCAGGTAAAGCCACAGGCAATGTTAATTTGGCATGGAGATCAAAGAGTGTGACGGTGTACTTCACAAAAATCTGTTCGAAAGCCAGAAAAAAGTTAATAAGTAGTCAAGGATTAATATAGACTGAATTATCATAATTATATGTCGTTTACAAAGCTATTTTTAGCATCCTACAATGTATGTTTATCTTTTACTGATCTGACTTGTAATTTTTATTTTTATATTGCTTTGTGACGACAGAACAATCTGTTATTTGAAATCATGAGATCGCTTCCAATTTTGATGCGGTAAAATTTCGGCTGGGTGTCGCCTGTGCATGTATAAAAACAACTACCGGAAGAAATCGGAACTATTTTCTTTCAATTTAAGTGCCGTAAATATGAAATATCCCTTCTATGCCTCCATTCAAAGTTCAAGCGTATCTTTTCTCATTGACCTGGTGCCATTTTGAATATTGAAATTGTCACATGATAAAAGTAACATCTGAAACCGAATTCGGGCATTTTTTTTAAAGTTCCGCATACAAATGTATTTGGCCTGAAAAGGTATGGTAAAAAACATGTTTTTCCTTGTATAATTTTGATTATTTGAACTTAATTTTATCATTTGACAATTTCAATAGTCTATAATAATTGTCATTTTGACTCAAACAAATGACAATGGAAATACATACAAACAAAAATAAATAAGTAATTTAAAATATAATCACAACAATGAAATAAACTAGAAGTGGCAGCAGTAACTCAGCAGTTGGAAATGACAGCTAATCCTAACGCGAGCTGTCAAGAAATAATGGTAATAAAACCCAAAATAAATCTGTAGATGTATGAATGTTAAAGGTAAATTGTACACCCACTGAACATTAAGATCATTGATGTGTAACATGTATAAATGTGATATCTCGGGTATGTGTGTGAAAGAAAACTTCAACCCCAGTAAGCATGGCTAGTCAAGTCTAAAATGTTGGTCAAAGTGACCCAATTATCATTTGAAGCTACAAGACTCTCCAAGATGCACCCAATGACCAATGGTGATTGATTTGACACATGTAGTATCTCGGATATGAACCTTAACGCAAAATACATGTACAGTACAAACAGAGGCATTCAGTTAAAAATCACTCAAATCCCACGTCGGTGAATTGTGGGTGAAACAGGGTGAATTTCGGACAACAAACCCGACATTCGCCGACATTCACGGATGTCTGAGAAAGTGATAAACAGAGGATTAACTCGCCTGCTGTTGTTAATTGTACTTGTCAATATTTATCTACTCATGTTTACGAAGTAATCATCTCTAAGTGCAGTTTATTATTTTGGAAAAACTTGCTTTTCATGTTTTAAATAGTCAGAAGATTGAGAGGATATCTTTTAAAAATATTATGGGTATGGCAGAAAATAACTTATAATTCGTATGAACATCGTGAATTATATGTGACGGTCAGAACTCAAAGTTGTTAAAAGATCATATTATATAAAATAATTTGTTACTTATTAAATAATTTACATGAATGTCAGCCTTAAAATTGCGTAATTTGGTTTTGTTAGGTCAAGGTTAATCTTCGTGAGTGACGACCTAATAGCACGCTATTAATAACTTTGAATTAAAAAAGATAAAAATCATACGAAAAATAGCTTTGAACAGAGAAAATCAATATTCACAAATCCTTGCAGGGAATATTTCAATGAATATTCAGTTCAAAGAATTACTTAAAACATTCCATAAAAGCATTTTTTACACGATGCCACGCTCAACAGACGGTGAAATTTCTTTATTGAGTAGATAACTTTTCTCATTTTTTATGCTAACATCTTCATGTACCGTATTCGACCCAATAAGCGCCCAGGGCGCTTAGAAAATTCAAAAACGGGGGCGCTTAATTGAATCGGCAAAACCAGAATTTATGCATGTCCGCTACCGTCATTATTTTTGAGTTCTATAATGCGTCTTTAACTTCCGGTTGTTTAAATCGTGGTGAAACGAGAAAGTAACAGTAATTAATCACGCGAATTCGGCATAAATAAATAGATATCGTTACTCAGGAGTCGTGGGAGGTATGTAAACATTCTGTTTCTTAAAATTACGGCGATAATATACCCGCTTAAAACTCAAACATCGGCAAAGAAACGTAAGTAAATTTTTGCAGTTTGGGAGTTTTGAGGGGGCGCTTGTGCATTTTGACTTTGAAAAAGGGTGAGGGGGCGCTTATTGGAGCAGGGGCGCTAATAAGGTCGAATACGGTATGTGTTTTATCTGAAAGAGCTTTCCAGTAGTATAAAAGTTCCTTTTTGCTGATATAATAATTTCATTCTGAAATGCCTTGGCAAATTTTGGAAGAGACCATGTCTTTGGCACAAACAATATTTAGTGCAAGCCTATTTTTAAGGGGAAACCGCTAAACTGTATTTTGATTGGTCATAAAAATAGAAATTCCATGCTTCAATTTCGTGCAACCCAAACATTCTAACATGTCAGTATGAGAATCTACGGAGGCTGGTCATAAAAATAGAAATTCCATGCTTCAATTTCGTGCAACCCAAACATGTCCAGTCAGGGGTGCAACTTAAATAAGTTATCACCAAAATCACTTAAATGAGTTACTATGAATTACTTACTTTTTTAAAATAACTTAGACCAGTTATGAAGCAATTACCTATATGAGTTACTGTTTTGTTAATCAAGGGACATTAATCTGTTGATAACTTCATTCAGTTATTGGAGTCTTTTTGCACATTATATTCAGTTTTGTTGAAATTCTTACTTATTGGTCATAGTAAAGTCTATTATTACACATGTATTAAGTAGTTCAAATTGACCTCAATCTAATGATGGCCTGTCTAATTGATTTTGATGAACCATTTCAAAGATAATTGAGATTTAATTTCCCCAGGGTGTAATCTTTATGGGGGTTGGTGCATGTATTTCCTCTCTTTGCGCATTTATAATTGTTAGGTAATTACACAGTTAAGATTCCAAACCATATGGGAAAAACTATTGATTGTTTGAGAAAAATCTTTATCATAAAGAAATTTGTAAGCAAAGTTGGACATTTTCAAGAAATCAACATTTGATAACTTAAATAAGTTATTGCTGAAAATACATGATCACTAAATTCAGTTACACAAAAGTACTTCATTTGATAACTTGAATAGGTCACACCCCTGACTGATGTCAGTATGAGAATCTACGGAGGCTTACGTTTTGAAATTAGACGTGTTTTAACCCACTATTCTCGGTCAAATAGAAATTGAGGAGATATTTTTACATAGGTATATGTTTCGTCGAAGCCTTCCAATTGTCATTTTTTATTTGTTGCATTTATTAATACGTTCGGAAATACAATTTTTGAAAGGGAAGTCCACGTGGGGAAGTCACACAGAACCTGGTTGTCATCCTCTTGATATTAGCCTAAAACTTGAATTTTTTTTTGAAGAGACAAATAGGACACTAAAACTCCGACAATTCTGGTGGAAGTCCGACTTTCACCGGCATTTATCAATTGACCCAACATCAAAGAAAATTACCAACAATTTTTTAAATGAAATTTTACGGACAATTTTGCTGGACAAGGCCTAGAAAAAAAGTTGCGAGTTTAGGGTAACCCGACCCTACCTAAAATTTTATGCCTACCCTAACTTTTTTTTGCCTTTTTTACAACAAGCACTGTTAAAGTCAGAAATGTTCCTCCATTACTACAATGTAAAAAAAAATATTAAAAAAAATTTTTTTCCTACCTACATTTTGTACCCTACCTAACTTTGAAAACCATGTTACCCTAAACACACAATTTATTTTCTTAGGCCCAAACACCGACAATGCCTGTGAATTCCGGGGTGACAAGGGTGAAAATTGTCGGACCAGAGTGATTTTTAACTGAATGCCTCTGTTTGTACTGTATAATCTGAGTCATTGAAGCATAAAATGTAGGTCAAACTCAACCTATTATCATCATCTGAAGCTGCACCCCTCTCAAAGATCCAGCCACTGTCCACTGACTAAAGATTATTGATGCACCACATGTAGTTTCTCAGATATGTACCATAATGCAAACTTTAATCTGAGTTATTCATTCATAAAATGTAGGTTAAGCTGCCCCAAATATCCTCTGAAGCAGCATCACTCTTACAGACAAATCCACTGACCAAAGATGATTAATGTGCCACTTGTAGTTTTCTCAGATATTAACCTTTAATAATGCAAACCTCAACCTGAATCATTGAAGCATAAAATGTAGGTCAGAGTGATCCAATTATCATCTGAAGCAGCATCACTCTCCAAGATGCATCCATTGATCAAAGATGATTGATGTGCCACATGTAGTTTCTGGGTGAATTAAAAAAAATGGCACCAAGAAATTTTTTTTTGGCAATTTTTCAAACTCAATCATTTTGATTTATATCATTTGTATATGTTCCCTTATTGTACATAGACCAAAGTTTTATAATTCAAAGCCACATTGAAACAAATGAAGACATAAAAAAGTTAAACATATTTTACTGGAAGAAAAGCATCAGAAAAACTTGAAATATCTTGTATTTTCAAAGCACTGTAGTTTTAGCTACTAAAAAGAAAATATATTTATTTTTTTATCCTGATTGTTACTAGTGTATCAGTTTTGCATTCTGGACAAAAACAACCTAATTATCTTTCAAAAATTCAGCAAAAAATAAATTTTTATGGTAAAATTGACAGGTTTTATTTATTTATGGATCAAAAAGTTTTTATTCCAATAAAGTAAGTCATCATGTAGAATCAAAACCTGAATTTTATAAAAATATAATGAATTCTGAACATGAATGCAAAAAACTTTATTCATTTACCTCTTTTTGAAAAAAATTACAGACAGTCTTAAAATTGCTTCTTTTTCTTGCTAATATGTTGCACTCCAGACTTTTTAAATTTGTCATGAATTTGCCTGCTTTATAAACTTTCCTGCACTCCTTTTTGAAGAAAAAATGATAAAAGTAATTCACATAAATAATGCCTATTTGAATTTTTTTTATTAACCACAGAAATCTTTTTGATTATCAATTACACCCTCCATATTTGTCTAGAGTGCAACATTTTAAGTTTAACAACTAAATTTTACCCACATGTTGCTTTTTAAAATTAGATTTATTTTTGAATTGAAATAGACCTGAAGAGCATTCATACAAAAAGCTGGGTAAATGGACTACCTAATAGCTGATTTAGGGCAACATTTATGTTGTCTGGAGTGCAACAAGTATTGACCATAATTATAAAAAGGTTATTTGTAACATACTTAGTAATCATAGAAAAGACTTATGCAATATTAATTTTTTAAGGCAGACAATTAGATTGATTAATTGAGGGCAAATTTTAGCCATTCTTTTAATATTTTTTTTTGCTTTATAGCTCAAGATGTGATTTTCCAGAATTTTTATTTGTGATATTTGTTTATTTGTTTTGTCTACAAGTTCCAAAAATATTATGTAAACTTAACAGTTGTAAATATGGACATGTAGCTTATATTTATTCATGAAATTATAAACATTTAAACCAACATCAATGCTGCATTTGGATTCTTTTAACTGCATAGTGAAAATGTTGCACTCCAGACATATTTCTAATACCTCAAACAATTATAACATGTAAAGTTTTTTGGAGTGAAGTGTGAATGTAGAGTAAAGGATAATGTTTAAGCTACCATGTAGAGTATCTGAAGAATGTGTAATCAAGCAATAATCATGGAAACTTCAGCAGAAAGATTGAGAAAAAAGCTTGGGAAATGACCGAAAATCAAATGGTTTTAAGTTTTTATTGTCGTTTTCTGGCCTTTTTTGTTAAAACTTTCTAGTATTTTGCTGGTTTAACCAGCCTTTTAGTTCTTGTATATGTTATTTTGACTATAATCTTGATTTTTTATATACAATCAAACCTTGAAGCCCGGCACCTGAATAGGTTTTCAGGGGCTTTGGCTACAGTGCTGCCGGGCGCGTCCCCAGGTGGTGGATAGGGGAATGCCCTGTCTTTGCGGGGTAGTCAGGTCATAATACGGAAAGCCTGACCGCGAACCATTGTAGCCAAACTGTGTGGAGAAACGCCACGCTCCATGCAGTGTAAAGACCCCTTCTATATTTCTCTAAAGAGAGCAGACGCACTGGGTGTCGTATAGAAGGCTAAATTTCCTGGCCCTACCCATTTCTCCCCTTTTCCAGTGGCAATCAAAAGTCGTTGCCCCGGTTGTCCCTTCCACCTTTATTTCTTTCTTCTTTTACTTACAATTTGTTTTGAATTGATTAACTTGTTCTCGTCCTGATATAGCTGAAATATTGCTCATTGGACGTTAAACTCTAACTAATCAATCAATCAAACCTTGAAGTATACTTACCATGTTAGAATTAACAAAACATTAAGAAATGTGTCTGGAGTGCAACATATTGACTATGTAGTTGAAACGATCAAATTAAAGCATCAGATATGATTAAATGTCTATAATTTCTTTTAGAAATGAAGCTTAATATGTATTTTTCTTTATTTTAACCTAACAGTCAGCAATTTTCATAGGCCAGACAAAATAAATACAGCATTTCTTTGAAAAAAGAATGTGATTTCGCTATTAAGTGCCTACAAAAAGAGTCTGAAATTGAAAGAATGACCCAGTTGTTCTTTAAAATTGTTGAAATGGTTACACTCTTTCAAATAATAGTTCTTTGATGCTTAGATTTTCATTTGAACTGTTAAAAATAAGCATTGATAAACTAAAAATACTGTTGCACTCCAGACAACATAAATATTGTGTGTGTCTGAAAAAAGGTTGCATTCTTGGATGAATGATCTTTATATCAATGTTGTCTGAAACAAAGAACAATAGTTGATTAAAAATCAATATACAGGAAAGAGGACTTGTTAAACTTCAAATGTTGCACTCCAGACAAACAAGGGTGGATGTACATGTATTTAATGACCCATCAGGAGGTGGTGTTGTTATTAAACTATTCAGTATCATCTTTTTCATATGGAATTGATATTTCTCTACATTAATAAATGTAAAAATGTAATTTTTCACACATAGAATTTTCACAGTATTCATTTATTTGCAGTTTTTCTATTTTTGCTGTTGCACTCCAGACATGGGACTCCAATTGTTCTTGTGCCAACTGCAGCAACACATTTGCTAATATTCACAAATCAGATACAGAATTCCTAACTCAAGATGTTAATCTTTAAGTGAAAAGTCTTACTTTTAAACAGATATCATTATTTTTTATTTTATATGCATTTAAAAAAAGTAGTGTTAAAAAAAATGTCACAAAAAAGTGTTGCACTCCAGACATTTTTGGCATGTTTTTCGGGCATAACTTTTTAACCAATAAAGATATCTCCATGAAATTTTGCATGGACATGCAATATACCTCTGCACATTAAATGATATAGTCTTTTATATAAAACTCTTACAGTTCTCAGTCTAGATAACAAAATATGCATGGTGCCATTTTTTTTTTAATTCACCCTTCTCAGATATGAACTTTACCGCAAGCTTAACTTGAGTTAAAGTTTTAGGTTTGTAGTTTTAAATATACTTCTGTTGTCTGAATGTCAATTCAAAGATGAAGGTCAAGGAATGAGGCCAATATGGCAGTGTAGTACAATGTACATTTGTGTCTCCTTAATTACCAGCTCTTTTGCATAGGTTGGGTGAAGAAAATCACCAAAGCGAGGGTTGTTCAGTGACAAAAGTATCATCTGTGTAAAGGAAGCTGAAATGAAATTATTTGGCTAGTATATGTAGTATATGCCCCATGGCGCCAGGCGGTAGGGACATCAAGGTTTATATCCACAGGGTTTATTCTAGGATTTTGAAAGCTTTAGTCACTTTTGCGGAGAGCGACAGTCACTTTTTAAAGCTCTATCTATGTTTTACAGGTAAAGAAAAGGGAAGATATATAGGAACATTTCAGATCATGTAACTTTTGAGATCTATTTTTACACTTGTAATGAGCTCCTTCTAATAGCTAGTTTTCATTTGAACATCAACTTTTGATAGTAGAGAAATATATAGAATGAAATTAATTTGGAATATAAAGAGAATTTTTCAATCGAATTGTGTTCATTTTTTTACAGGTTAAAACAAGTATAAGTATCCCCTCCCCCTTTTCATTGATGCTCATTTCGTATGCTGTGTATCATAGCAACGTATTATTTACAGTATTCTGCTTTGTTGTTGAGCTTATGTAAGCAATTCTTTGGAATAAATTTCATGTTTATTATCAGAGGTTATGTTTTACGTCAAAATTTAGTTTGAATATTCTCTTCAATAGCAAAATGAAAGTTGAGAGGAAATTACAAAGAAGTTGTAAAATTAGAACAAAGTCGGAAACGACTATGTACCAGTATTTCAATCCATATAAAATTGGAAAGGCTGCACAAAGCAACAGAATTTGTTGGAAATTTATTTAATTTAAATTGGGAATGAGACATTGGTCTTATATATTGGGAGTAATTTATTTGTACACCTGTAAGCCGTTTATCTATGCACATGCGCAATCGGAATGTTGTGGATAGAAACGAAAGTAGGACCGGCAAAATATTCTGTTGAAATTTAAAACTTTAAGCAAAATAACTTAAAATATTATCATTTCATGGCTTCCTGATAATTAAATTATATTTAATGATTGTACCTGATTGGTGATTTGACAACTACATGAACTGTATAGTTGAATACTGTAATTATCGGATTAGCAATTTACCTGTAACAACATCACCTTTGTGATTAATTAATTGGCTTGGGGTTGTAAACTTGTCATAAGTATGACACTGAATATAATTTCTTAATATTTTAATGAGATACCTGTGTCTATCCGTCAGCCTAGTCCATATCTGACTCAAAAATTACTTTTATTGTTTAAGCACTACTGGTCGTGTTGGTTAATCATTGTTCGATTTCCATTCTGATGTTGAAATCCCAGTCAGTGTTGCTATCAAGTGTTAACTGATTTAGATAGTAAGCATTGATGCAATCATTTCTATACATGTAACAGCATATATTGACCAACAGATATGAATTCCACTCATTCAGGTGCTACTTGGGCCATTTTAAACTTACTATATGTGCCTTTGTTTGTGGACTGAGCAAAGCTCATTGTTGAAGGCTTCATGAAGACTTCAAAATGAAGAACAACAA
Source organism: Modiolus philippinarum (assembly GCA_002080025.1). Lineage (NCBI taxonomy): Eukaryota > Metazoa > Mollusca > Bivalvia > Mytilida > Modiolidae > Modiolus > Modiolus philippinarum. The sequence continues at coordinate 83,538 of MJUU01039595.1, forward strand.
TAAAAGCATTGTTCCATTGCTTATTTTACCATATACAGTTAGCTCAACACAAACTGATTCTCTCTCTCTTATCACGGATTTCGGTGTAACACGGTGTGACACGGTTAATTTCAGATTAATCTCCAAAATTCCTCCCAAACTCTAATCTCAACACCGCGAGTTTTATTGCTGTTGAAGGCAATAAAACTTATGAATGTTAATTACCTGTCCAATTAAATTTCACGGTGTTGGGAGGATTTCCCTTTTCTGGTCAATAAACAACACGCTAATCCGTGTGATTCCTCCAAGACAACACCGAGTATTTTTCGATGAATTTCGGTGTTTTGCAGTGTCCCCCAGAAAAATACTCGGTGTTGAGAGAGAGAGAAGCAGTTCGCGTTGAGCTAACTGTATTTTAGAGACACTGTCTCATATGCATTTACTGCATATCCTTTTGTTGTTTATGCCCTTACCTGCTCTTCAGTCGCTCCCAGGGATACTAGAATAGCTGAAAATCATTGGGGCTTTGCCCCTTGATCCCTATGGGGGCCTTGGCACCCCTATACCCCAGCCCTTTGGCCCATTTGTTTTGAAGATAATTGGCCCATATCATCATCAATAGCCAGGGTGATCCCTGAATATTGAGATTTCCCCTTCCAGGGCTCACCAAACTAGGCGATTATGGCGATTAAGTCGCTCAACTGTGCTTCAAGTCGCCTACAGTGGCTCCCAAAAGCGAGTGGAAGTCGCCTTCCTCGCCTGCTGACTTGTGAAAAGTCGCTGTGTTATATATATATATATATATCTTTTCTATTTCCGGTAACAGGAAGTAAATTGAAAGATTTCTAAAAGCTTATCCCTGTGTTCTGCAAAGCTCAAACGTTCTTTATATCATCTCATGGTTCTTAGATTGTAGATCAAGGCTAGTTGACTTTATAATAATATACATTTATTGCAAAAAATTCAATGGAAATTGTCCCAAATTTATACGTTTCAACTCTGATGAAAACAGGAAGTGACTTTCAATCTCTAATCTTCCACTTCTGTTTCACAGATTAATTTGATCAACAGTGTTGCCTACATTGTATTCGGAAATATTAACATACCAAAAAATATCGTTATGCTGGATTTCGTACTGATGTATCAACTTCGTTTAAAAATGTGCTTGTATTTATTACACAATACAAAAAATGTACATGTTTTGTTTCTTAATGAAGCCCTTTATAAACACACAATGTTTGGTTGAAAGAGCTTTGTGTTTTCTTTATTAATGGGGCAATATATGTCATTTTCTAGAGCTTGATGAAGGTCCAGTTAGACTTTGACTAAACAGGGAAACAGGCATCCATCTATCACTAAAGGGATGGTAAGTATCATCTATTACAAAAAAGAAGTTTATATACATGTACATTTATGGATGCAGGGTTTGGCACTTACTATCTAGATAGCAGAATTTGAAACTCACTCCAAATTTTAGATAAAACTTCAGTATATCTGCTATCTATGTCTATGTTAATTTTGAAGAACAACATGTTGTTCCTTTGCTTTATTTTTAACCAATCACATATTTGTATAGACTTTGTCTCATGTGAATTTACTCCATATCCTTTTATTCACCATTTTGAAAATATTAGCATGCCCTGTCCAAAATTAGACAGGCTATGGACTACACATTGGCAGTGAAGTAATGGCCGCCGTATATCTAAATAGTGCGATAATCAGCTTGCCTTTGGCTGATTAACGCGGATGCTCTTCTGATCATAATATTGTGTCGTCTGATACCATTAACTGTAAAACCGGAAGAGAGTGCTGCTGTTGAATCTCGGGAAAACCTGGGTAATGGTATAACTAAATACCTACCAATACTACACTCCCCCTTGTTTTTTATAAAAGGCCCCTGTTCATACGAGGGCCAATCGTTAAAACAAAGGGGGCCTCCAGAAGGAGGTCTGATTAACTTTTCTGTAGTTATTGGCAAGTTCACTAGCTAGACCCTGTATGTAGCTGTTTCAGTTCTGTACAGTGTTGTGTAGTTGCTGTAGTGGTTCATCATGGTGTTTTTGCCTGTCGATGTTCTGCATTTTTCAAGCCAAGTAACAAATTTAAAAACATATATACTAGTACATCCAAAAAACTTTAGAAATTCCAAAACAAACGTATTTACAATTCCCACTCCCCTGTAAACTGAGTACTCCCACGCCCATCCCCCTGTTCTTTTTTTTTTAAACCCACGGGACCCCCTGTAGGGTCCTCCAAAGGACTTTGTAAGACCTCCTTGTAGGGCTTCTAGTCAGGGCTCTGCCTTTCTGTCGGCACTGGCGACATTATTGTCTGCGGAATTGAATTTGACTTCTAAACCAGTCCCCTCCACTGTCACAAAGTATCATCAACTCACAGATCTGTTGCCCCCTAAATACGCAGGGCAACTTGGGGTCTATCAGAGTTGTGATTTGATAATGAGACCCCGATAAAGGGTCTCTATCTGCGGGGGATATGGGGACTATAAAGCCCAGACTGCAAATGTTTGTGGACACCCTATGCTGAATTCCTATGCAGGTTTCATTAGTAGGCCATTCTATGTGCACAGACAATTTACTAAGGTTTTTAGACAGACAGGAAACTGCCAACTGACGTGTAGTCCTCTGCAGGGCCCTGGCAAGGCCTAAGTAGACCCCGTCAGTAAGTGCCCTAGCACGAAGGACTAAGGGAGCAGTTCCAAGTGTATTTGGACAGCCCGCAGATGGGAATTTGTGGCCAGTCTCTCCTTTCCACTTTCCTGGAACAACTAGTCCGGAGGTAACAATGTCTTTGCTTTGGATTGTTTCCATTCCTTGTCCAACAATTTTAAAATGTTCCCCTTTTCATCCAGTAGTACTTGGTCTGCTGACTACTGTACAGGTTTTCAAAATGTCCTACCGCTGTCCTTTAGCCAGCTCAAAACCCCTTTGAAATCAGGGCATTGTTTCTGGCCAATATTATCTGGTCGGACTGGACACATATCATCCTTGACATCATGTTCATGCTTAGGATAATGAGTCGAGGGCATCACATCATCACCAACTACTGTGGCCTTGCCCCTTACACGATCTTGGTCTATAGATCCTAGCATCACTTCACAAATGTTGAGCTGATTACCGCTCTATTTAGTATTTAGATATTACCACGGCCATTATTGGCTGATTAACGCGAATGCTCTTCTGATCATAATATTGTGTTGTCTGATACCATTAACTGTAAAACCGGAAGAGAGTGCTGCTGTTGAATCTCAGGGAAAACCTGGGTTATGGTATAACTAAATACCTACCAATACTACAGCAGATCTAGAATTCACTAGTCCTGAAGGGCCTAAAATAAACATAGCTTTGTGATATTTTTAAACTTTTACTAACCCAAAGGACAACCTCTTCATGTTGTTTAGAAGTCAGTCCTAAACTCTCAGTTATCTGAACAGTTATGTGCAGGTTTTTAGTTCACCTCAACGAAGTTGAGAAAGACTATTGGAGTATCCCCGGTGTCCATATCCATGTCTATGTCTATGTCCATGTCGGCATTTTGGTGTATATCTTTGCAACTATGCATGGTACGGTCATCAAACTTTATTTATTGCATCTTGTTTCAACTCACAGCCTCCAAGAAAATTTGGTTTCTTTGACTTATATTTTCCACCTGATTGGCTTCCATTCAAATTTACATCCAAGTTTATATCTCAGTCAGTATATACATGGTAGGATCATCTTACCTTGCATATGCATGCATCTCTGATGGTAGGTCATCAGCATCCAGGCAAAATAAGGTCATTTTGACCTATATTTTACGCTTGATTGATTTGCATTGAAGTTTTCAGACGAGTTCATCTCAGTCACTATACATGGTAGGATACTTTAACCAAGCATATGCATGCATCTTTGATGGTAGGTCAGTATCCAGGCAAAATTAGGTTGATTTGACCTATATTTTCCGCTTGATTGATTTACATTCAAGTTTTTGGACGAATTCATATCTCAGTCACTATACATGGTAGGATACCTTAACCTAGCATATACATGCATCTCTGATGGTAGATGATCAGCATCCAGGCAAAATTAGTTCACTTTTGCCCTATATTTTATGCTTGATTGATTTACATTCAAGTTTTCGGACCAGTTCATATCTCAGTCATTAATAAATTACATGGTAGGATAATGGAACCTTATATATGCATGCATCTCCAATAGTAGGTCAGCATCCAGGAAAAATAAGGTCACTTTGACCTATATTTTACGCTTGATTGATTTACATTCAAGTTTCTGGTCGAGTTCAACATGGTAGGTTAGCATCCAGTTATAAATAGGTCACTTTGACCTATATTTTATGCTTGATTGATTTACATTCAAGTTCAGATCAGCCGCTATACATAGTAGGATAATGTAACCTTGCATATGCATGCATCTGATGGTATGTCAACATTCAGGCGAAATTGAGTTACTGTGACAATGTGCCATAACAAGGCAAACTTTGTAATTGTGATTACCTATATATGTGAGGTAATTTGTGAGTCCCCAGAATATATCATGTATGTGTCATACTATTCTTTAAAAAAACAATAGTATGACATATAGTCTAGGGACTTCCATAGACCTAGAACCCTACAAATAATTGTTGAGAGACATGCACTCAAATTAACTAGCTTTGGCATAGAGGACAAGGGTTAGTGTCAAACATAATTTACAATGAAGACTGTTATCACCATGCATGTACAAGTATTAAATTTTTGGAGTATTCAAAAATGATACGTTATAAAGCTTTTTTTGACATGTATTTTTTTGTGGTAAGATCTTTCAATTTGTATCGGAATATATAAATATTAAGAAGAAAGAATAGGGGTAAATGTCAAGTAGACAACATCCCATCTTCAGGTTAAAACAACCCAAAAAAAGCATCCCATCTAGGGGTCACTGTACGGTCTTCAACACAGTTAGGAACCTCACACCATATAGCAAGCTCTAAATAGACCCAAAAAGTAAAATAGTGAATGAATACATGTAAATCTGGAAACAAGACCACATCCAATAACCCAAATATCAAGAAACTTAAATTTTATAAGAAGACAAGCAACATATTCCTCACTTGGGACAGACGCAAAAATTGTGGTTGGGCTAAACTCGTTTTCTTGGATCCAAACAAATAAATTCATTTTAATTTCTCTGGACAATATAAAGTACCTTTTATGAATAATAAGACAACTTTCTTTTTGCATGTACGTATGTACTAGTGAATGTAGTAGCAATTGGCTACTGGCATTTGTTTCACAAACACATCTTGTTGAACATTTCTTGCAAATAAAAATATATGTTCCTTATTTCAGTACAAGGGAAAATTGGTACTCAAAGATGTACAAAGTAACATAATGTAAATTGTGTGCAGTCAGAAGATGGAAGTTAATATTTACAGTCACAGAGAAAGCGATTACAGACAGTACAGAGTTGGTACACATATGATTGATCATGATTATGCAAAGAGATTCGAAAGCATTGAACGAAAGTTGTCACAAATGGAGAATGGAAAACTAAAATTAACCACATCTGAATGTTGTGCGGAAGAAAAATATAAAATCAATGGCTCTGTTGAAGGCAGCATGGGTGAAGCATTAATGCAGAATTCCGTCACAAATGGCAAATCTCAACAACAGAATTCAGTCACTTCAACTTCTAGTTACAAAACTCGCAGTACTGATTCTGATGAAAGCATCAGATCCAAAGCTTTTGTCAAAAACTCTAAAACTGGTTTTGAAAATGACAATTCAAATTCTGGCAAAATGAATGCAAGTAACAGAATTTGCCAAACCTTAAGTGTTGACGATTTAAGTAATGAAAAAGATTTGAGTAATATTGTGTTTTTAGTTACAACCCATAAAAACACCACAGAAAAACATAATGGTAATAAACCAAGTCATTTACATAATACTGATAAAACATACCTCAAAGAAGAGCCTAAAAATTTTGGTTTCAGTAGTATAGTGGATAAATATGGTTTTGATGGAACAAAGGATGGTTTAATCGGTTGTGACTTCAAACTGAATGATGAAAGCATCAATTCCAAAGCTTTCATTAAAAATTCTAAAACTGGTGTTGAGTCTGACAAGTCAGACTCAGGCAAATGGATTGCAGGTGATAGAATTTCACAAACCTTTAGTATTGAAGATTTAAGTAATGATAAAGATTTAAATAATATTGTGTTTTTAGTTACGTCACAAAAAAAGAACACAGAAAAGCATTTGGGTAATGAACAAAGCCATTTACATAAAACTAATAAATTCAGTGGAGAAGGTGAAATTCAGGGGCTCAAAAATTTTGATTTCAGTAGTAAAGTGAATAAATACAGTTTTGGTGAAACAAAGGAAGGTTTAATTGGTTGTAACTTGAAACAGACTGATGATGGCTACCTTCAAAAATATTTGGAGAAAAAGAATAAAAATGATGAAGTTCAAGATGAGAATGAAAGTGTTGAATTTAATTTTAAAAGAAAACGTGGCACTAAATTGCAACTTAAAAAGAAAGCATTGAAAGAAAGGGAACAAGCAATTTCAGAAGTACAGCTTGAAAGAGATGGAAAAATAGATGTACATGTAGAATCAAACAAACATTTTAGAGACATTGATGGTATTCTAAAACATCAAAGTAATCATGATCAATCTGTTGCACCTCAATGTGATATCTGCTTAAAAGAATTTACTCTTAAAAAGAATCTTAAGAAACATATCAAGGAAATACACGAGGAAAATACTACAAAAGAAGAATACATATGTTCTATTTGTGCAAATCAGTTTAAAAGGGCTTATAGTTTAAAAATGCATATTGAAATTGTACATAAAAAAGCGTTTAAGTTTAAATGCGATATATGTGATAAAACGTATCCTCGTAGGTCAAGTTATAAAAGACACATGAAATTACATACTAATAATTATGCATTTTCTTGTGATGTATGCAACAAAGGTTTCAGTAGAAAAGATAAACTTGATGTTCATGTTCTAAAACACAAAGGTGTTAGAACAATTAAATGTGAAATATGTGATAAATGTTTTTTTACCAAAAGTGGATTAGATCAACATCTTCCGAATCATGATACTACTAGCCAGTTTGTATGTCATTTATGTGGGAAAGATTTTAAAAGAAAAGCCAGTTTAAACCTGCATATGGTAACGCACACAGGTATAAAAAAATATCAATGTGATATATGTGGTGAAAGATTTGCCCGTTCTGATAATTTGAAAACCCATAAACGTAAACATAGTGGAGAAAAGCCATATGTATGTCTGTTTTGTAATAAGCGATTTGCAAGAGGAGATAATCTTAAAAATCATTTAAGAAAATCGCACAAACTGAAAAATTGACATCAACATAATATTTATAAATTGTCTTTTAATTTGAATATATTTTTTCACTATTTCATGATATTTAACCAGATGATTTTAATATGTTAATAAAATTGTGATAGAAATGGTAGAGTTTCGGAATAAGCATGATAAGTTTAAGGTTTAAGGTTTAAGTTTAAGGTTGATCGGAATAAAAAAAAGACACTGAAACAACACATTTTTTGACCTAAAATTGCTCCTAAGCATCAATACCAGATACAGAATGTTCAATTAACTTAAACATATTTTAATGGGATATTACAAAAACGGTACAAAACGGTATGTACATTGGCATGATTAGTGTTTTATGATGGTATTGTTGCTCTGAGATAGTTTAATCTTTAATGTGAATAAATTATTTGTTAATTGTTTTTTATAGCACTAGTTAGTACTATTATATATGTCCACATTTTATTGTAGATTTTGTGAGGTTATTTTATATATATACATATACAAATTGTAAATGTTGCATTCTTTTTGGAAATGAGAGCATTTTTTATTTGTCAGTCAAAACAGATTTGAGCAATGCTACATCAGGGATGTAGGATTTTTTTGAAAATTAACAATGAATTCCCCTCATACCTGTGCTTGGGGCAGTCTTGAACTTACCTGATGACATGTTATGAGGTATGAGCAAAGCTTATTGTTGAAAACCTCATGGTTACTTCAAGATAAGAGCATTGTTCCATTGCTTTGTTTTACCATGTATTTGTAGAGAAATTGTCTCATGTGCATTTACTCTATATTCCTTCATTGCTTATTTTAGCTCTCCAGGTTTATTGCCAGGATACATCATGATACATATGAGCATATATCATTACTTTGTGTTTATAACCTTAATAGTCATCTGTCATATGGGTGCCATCAATAATTTCTCCTACATGATGCAAATGTGTAAAGTTTGTATTCAAAGGAGGGGGAGTGTAGTTGAAGTTTCTGGTGTTGTGACAGTGAAATACAACTTACTTTATTCCAAAATCAGCCTGAATATTATCCTCTTTTATTAGCTCACCTGGCCAAAGGCCATGTGAGCTTTTGCCATCACTCGGCGTCCGTCATCCGTCGTCCGTCCGTCCGTCCGTTAACTTTTATTCAAAAATCTTCTCCTCTGAAACTACTGGGCCAATACTAACCAAACTTGGCCTGAATCATCACCAGGGTATGCACTTTCAAAGTTGTGATTTTTATGTCCGTAGACCAAACAACATGGCCGCTGTTACTAAAAATAGAACATAGGGGGTAAATTGCTTTTTTTTGCAAATTACTCGAAAACCGTTACAGATATCAAAAATCTGACATGGGGGTAAAAATGATGAGATCTACCCACTGTGCAATTTTGAAGAAAATCTGAAAACCCGTCTGGGAGTTATAGCCCTTTTTCTGTGAAATTTTCAAAATTTTTGCACTTTTAATTTTTATTTCAAAAAGTGTAGCAGATAGAGGTCAAGTGTAAATTGCAAAAATGTTCAGCATACCAAGATCTACCCACCCTGAAATTTTGAAGAAAATCCATAAACCCTTGTAGGAGTTATTGCCCTTTTTTCACTGAATTATTTAAATTTTCGTAATTCCAAAACTATAGAAGATGAAGGTTTAGTGTAAATTAATGAAATGTTTACCATGCTGTGGCGAATTCAAAACTGATGTTGAAAATTGTTCCTTTACCGCCATTTTCAAAATGGCCGCCAAAAAAGGCGGGAAAATTCAACATTGTCCGATTTCAATAAAATTTGGTTTCCAAATAGATCTTGATGTTGTGAGTTCAAAACTGGTGTTGAAAATTGTTCGTTGACCGCCATTTTCAAAATGGCCGCCAAAAAGGCGGGAAAATTCAACATTGTCCAATTTCAATGAAATTTGGTTTCCATGTAGATATTGATGTTGTGACTTCATTAAAACCGTTATTGAAAATTGTTTGTTGACCGCCATTTTCAAAATAGCGGCAAAAAAAGGCGGGAAAATTCAACATTGTCCGATTTCAATGACATTTGATTTCCAAATAGGTCTTGATGTCGCAACTTCAAAACTGATGTTTAAAATTGTTTGTTGACCGCCATATTAAAAATGGCTGCCAAAAAGGCAGGAAAATTCAACATCGTCCGATTTCAAAGAAATTTGAATTCCAAATAGATATGTATGTTACGACTTCAAAACCGATGTTGAAAATTGTTTGTTGACTGCCATTTACAAAAGACGTCTCGACTTCAAAACTGGTGTCGAAAGTGGTCCTTAGCAAGACCCTTTTTTATCAAAAAATCCTAACAAAGAAATATAATAAAACATGATCAGACTTTAAAAACAGTTCAAGATATTGGAGGTGTTCGACCTACAAAAGTTTGAGAAACTGAAGATCAACTGTATAACTTACATTGTTACCTTCATTGTGGCAACTGAAAGCCAGTTGAGCGATACAGGCTCCTGGGAGCCTCTGGTTGATGTTTGATAACACTAAAACATCAAAATTGTCCATGGTTGTGTTAAAGGTCCACCCTCTTTATCATGGTTTTGAATAAAGGGGTCTAATTTAGTAATTAGTAGATTTTCATCCATGGTCATCAGAAATAATGACGGTTCAAAGGCTTTTATATATTTTTTTTTATGTCCCACTTTTAAACCAAATAAGATTCTTACAAACATTACTGTTCTGGAGAAAACATTTTTCCTGGAATCAAAACCAAAGTAAAACTGAATTGGTACCAGGAGCCTTTGAAAAATAAATAATTGAGGCAGATGTATTTTCATTGTCTTGGTGGGGGATGAAAATAGATCTACTAATTGTTGCCTAATACTCTACTCTATGGAAAATACATACTTGATGGGATATTATTCATAGTTTTTCCTTTTCAGACAAATCTTTCATTCCTAATTACCATTGTAAAATTTTAGTACTATGTATCTAAATATAAAGAATTTGAAATACTGTAAACATGGTAAACGTGGAAATTTTTGTGTGGGGGTAATTTTCGCTTATTTCGTGTTAAGGAACTTTACGTGAATATAACCTCACGCGAATACTTTTAATAACAAATGTTTTGCAATCATATTTCGAAGATCTGCAAATTTTATAACCACTTAAAAGGTTCCGGTATGACTGTTCCCAAATTTTCTGAAAAATTTAATTTAAAATTTGAATTTGAATTTCAAAAGTATTGATTTGTAGTGTGTCAAGGGGAGGGGGGATGGGGGGTTCTCATTCTGGAATCCGGACTTTATTTTTTACTAAATACCGAAATCCTGAACTTCAAAATTAAAGGAACTTCAAAACTGATGAAATCCTGATTCCCAATGCATATTCTGTGCTTAAAGGAAATCAATTCCCAATTTTTCAGACTTTAATGAGCTTTCAAATCTGGAATAAATATTCCCTGCATTTATTCTAATGCTTTTTGAGACTATGGCAAGGTTCTACTAGACTGATACTAGTATTTGAGAGGTCATTGTTGTTAGAATTGGTATAGAATGTAAGCACAATTTATTGTGCATGTTGTGTTGTGTTTTATTTTTAGTATGAAATGTGATAAATCATAAGGTGTATGTTTAGGGGGATAATTTTATATTATAGATGATGTGAATTTGTCACTATTGGTAACAACCTCAAAAACATGAGTTAAATTTGAGTTAAAAGCTGAAATTAAACATGTTAAAACATAATGACTGTTCAGTTGTTTTTGTTTTTAAGAGTTCAGCAAAATGCTTAAATTTGACCATGTTCATTATAAGAACTGTCTATATTTATGGGTGGGGTATAGGGAGGGGTTGGAGTTTGATTGCAGAAAAACAAATGGTTTGGTTATTCACTTAAATATTATTTTACAAATAAGCATTGCTCAGAGGCATTTTGTCATATTGTTGATGCAGGCTCAGTATCTCAGCTTTCAGTTAATGCATGTAACATGTTTATGCTATAGATTTTGATTTTGGAAATCTTCAGCATGTTCAGGTGAACTTATTTTCCATCACAAATTCTTAAAAGTCCTAATATAAATACATTTGCAAGTGACCCCCTTGCAAAATTTTTTATACCCCCCACTTGAAAAGTTGGGGGTATATTGTGATGGGGTTGTCCGTCCGTCCGTCTGCCCGTCTGTCCATCCGTTACACCTGAGGGTACTCATCTCTTATCTGCTACTCCACCTGAACCAGTGAACAGATTTTCATGAAACTTTACCCTCCTATTTCAGAATTTGATTTGATTGATTTTTGGGGTTTCCCATAGCAAAACATGGACTTGGCCATTACATTACAAAGGGGTACCCATCTCTTATCCGCTACTCCTCCTGAACCACTGAACAGATTGATGAAACTTTAACACAGTCTTTATGACATAATGTAGATGTGCACCTCCTTTTTCAGAATTTGATTCGATTGATTTTTGGGGTTTCCCATAGCAAAACATGAACTTAGCCATTACATTACAAGGGCGTACCCATCTCTTATCCGCTACTCCTCCTGAACCAGTGAACAGATTTTGATGAAACTGTAACACAGTCTTTATGACATAATGTAGATGTGCACCTCCTATTTCAGAATTTGATTTTGATTGATTTTGGGGGTTTTCCATAGCAAAACATTGACTTAGCCATAACATTACAAGGGGGTACCCATCTCTTATCCGCTACTCCTCCTGAACCACTGAACAGATTTTGATGAAACTTTAACACAGTCTTTGTGACATAATGTAGATGTGCACCTCCTTTTTCAGAATTTGATTTGATTGATTTTTGGGGTTTCCCATAGCAAAACATGAACTTAGCAATTACATTACAAGGGCGTACCCATCTCTTATCCGCTACTCCTCCTGAACCAGTGAACAGATTTTGATGAAACTGTAACACAGTCTTTATGACATAATGTAGATGTGCACCTCCTATTTCAGAATTTGATTTTGATTGATTTTGGGGGTTTCCCATAGCAAAACATTGACCTAGCCATTACATTACAAGGGGGTACCCATCTCTTATCTGCTACTCCTCCTGAACCACTGAATAGATTTTGATGAAACTTAAACACAGTCTTTATGACATAATGTAGATGTTCACCTC
>MJUU01039595.1:97210-113867 GCA_002080025.1 Modiolus philippinarum
GGGGGGGGGGGTATAAAGTAAAGGAATCATCCTGTCTGCCTGTCCACAATTACTTTGTAAGTGCATGTCCTCTTAAACCACTTAATGGACTGGGATGAAACTTTATACAAAGGAAAGGACACTGTATACATAAGCTGATATGCATGAAACAATAATTTTTTCCGACCCCATGAATTGGAGATAATTGAATTTGACTTTGAGTTTTCTTTGTTTCCTTCTGCAATGATTACCTACTAAGTGCAACTTCTCTTAAACACTTCAAGGATGGATGAATATTTTATGAAAGGAACATGAGACCATATTGCTGCGGTCAAGCAAGTGGCAAAACTTTCAATCTACCGACATTAGAATTTAAACTCCCACGCTCTCAACCTTTCAATGACTAACCGTCGTACAAAGACAACATTGTATACTTTTGTCAGGTTTTCACGTCTGATATATCTACAATGTAGACATTTGACATCGATGAATCTAACACAGTGTGTAAGCTTGGAATGATAATCTTGACTTCATTACATTTAAAATTTTGCCACTTCCTTGACCGCGGCAATAACACATATGTTAACTGCAACTGCAATAATTTGAATGAGCTGTATAGCCATTTCGGAAATTAATTCCTCAACAGCAGCACTAGAACCCAAACAAAGGAAATCCATATTCAAAAAATGCCCAAAATGCATAAAACGAAACGAAATCCAAATAATCAGTAATATCAAATATAGCTAAGAAACCTTACACAAAGAAAGGCATGATATGCAGATATGCTTATATAAATAAAACTATTTTTGTCCAGCATCATGTCGGGGAGATAATTTGACTGAATTTTATTTCTTTGATTCCTTATGCAAAGATTTCTTGGTAAGCACAAGTCCTTTTAACTTATTTAAAAACATTTTGATGAAAAATGACACCAAAGAAGGACACAATGTAGAAAAAAGTATAGTCTAGCATCAAAAAGGGGAGATAATTTAACTTCATTTTATTGTTAGGAAATAGAGATGGTATCCATTTGTGGATTTGTCACAGACTCCTCAAGACTACTTTTAATTAGTCCCCTACCCGCTCCGCCGAAGGGGACTTTAGGTTTGCACTCCATCAGTCTGTCGGTCAGTCCGTCACACTCAGTTTTCTGGACTTTTTATATGACCGCAAAAATTTTGCGGTCGTATTATGGTATGGCGCTGGCGTCGGCGTCGGCATTCCCTGCCCAACCCGTTTTTGAAAAAGAGGCAAAAAAGGGGTAAAATTAGGTATTTTCGTGTCTGTGGACAGCATAACTTTGGTTCTAGTGGATGGATTGTTTTCAAATCTTAGTATGATGTTTCTTGGAACATTCTTGAGAAACGTTTTTCCTTTAGGTTTTTGCCCCACCCATTTCAGAATTAGGGGCCAAAAAAGGGTTAAATAAGGTGTTTTCACATATTTGACTGTAGAATCTTTATTATTTATTGGATTTTGATGGGGTTTGTTTCAGTGTGCTCCTGAGGAAATTTCCAATCCGGTGTATGCCAACGGATTTCACGTAGCATGTACCACTCACGAGATAAATGGGGCCCAACAGGGGCAAATCTAAAAAAAATAATTTTTTTATTTTAAGTCTGATTTTGATGCAGTTTTTTTCAATGGATTCCTTGTGAAAAATTAATATAACACTCAGCTATTAGATTTTTGGTAACTTGTTTCCTTTCCCAGCTATTAGGGGCCGAACGGGGCCAAAATTGCGAATTTGCAGATTATGTAGAATTTTTATTTTTCATCGGATTTCAATGAGATTTTTTTCTTTGGATTCCTCTTGATCTAAGCTTTCAGTAGTATGTCAACGGATTTTTTGTAGGTCTTACCGTTTCCGAGCTGCAAGGGGTCAAAGGGGCCAAAAATGCAATAGGTCTTACCGTTTCTGAGCTACAAGGGGTCAAAGGGGCCAAAAATGCAATTTTTCTAAATATGTCAAATCTTTATTTTTCATCTGATTTCAATGGGATTTTTTTCTTTGGATTCCTCTTGATCTAAGCTTTCAGTAGTATGACAACGAATTTTTTTGTGGGTCTTACCGTTTCCGAGCTATAAGGGGTCAAAGGGGCCAAAAATGCAATTTTTCTAAATATTTCGAATCTTTATTTTTCATCGGATTTCGATGGGATTTTTTTCTTTGGATTCCTCTTGAGCTAAGCTTTCAGTATTATGTCAATGGATTTTTTGTAGCTCTTACTGTTTCGGAGCTACAAGGGGTCAAAGGGGCCAAAATTGCAATTTTACTAAATGTGTCATATCTTTATTTTTCATCAGATTTCGATGGATTTTTTCTTTGAATTTCTATGGATGTAAAGTTTTAGTTGATAGTACATATTTTGCATAGCTCTTACGGTTTTTTATCAGTAAGTAATCAAAAGGGTTTTTTCCCTATTTTGTTTCTAGCTAATAACTGTGTCTAGCTTCTTTTTGTGTCCATCTAATTATTGTGTCAAGCTCTTTACTGTGTCCACATTCACTTTAAACTACCTTTGTTGAAATTTCAGTGGTCGACATGCTGCGGTCGTATCATGCTGCGCTCGGCGTAGCCCTTTATTTTCGCGTACTATAAGAGATATTTAGCTGATATTTGGTCAGTAAGGCTACCACCATTAGTAACAGATCAAGTTCAAGTTGGGTTCCGGTTCATTGATTTTGGGCAGAGTTATGGGCTTTGGACATAGAAAATGTTGGTAAAATATAGGTTTTCTGGACTTTTATTATAAACTATTCCAGATATTAAGCTGATATTTGCTATGTGAGTCTACCAACATGAGTTACAGATCAAGTTCGAGTTTGATTCTGGTTCATTATACCCCCCGCAAACAAAGTTTGGGGGGTATATAGAAATCATCCTGTCTGACTGTCTTACTGTCCGTCCGTCTGTCCACACTTCTCGTAAGGGCAACTCCTCTTAAACCACTTGAAGGATTTTGATGAAACTTTACACAAAGGAAGGACACTATATGGAGATTTGCATGAAGGAATATAATTATTGTCCGAAACCAGGAAAGGGAGATAATTCGACTTGGACTTTTCGTTGATTCCCTGTTTATGGGTTACATCGTAAGCGCAACTCCTCTTAAACCACTAGAAGGATTTTGATGAAACTTTACACAAAGGAAGGACACTATATGGAGATGTGCATGAAGTAATATAATTATTGTCCAAAACCAGGAAGGGGAGATAATTGGACTTTGACTTTTCGTTGATTCCCCATGTATGGGTTACCTCGTAAGCGCAACTCCTCTTAAACCACTGGAAGGAATTTAATGAAACTTTACACAAAGTAAGAACACTCTGTTGAGATGTGCATGAAGGAATATAATTATTGTCAGAAACCAGGGAGGGTAGATAATTCGACTTTGAGTTTTCATTGATTCCCTATGTATGGGTTATCTCGTACACACAGCTCCTCTCAATCCACTTGAAGGATTTTGATGAAACTTTAGACAAAGGAGCACACTATATGTAGATGTGTAAAATATCAAATAGGCTAAAAAAAGGTGGATTTTATATTTGTCTGATTTAGATAGAGTGTTTTTATTGGAATCCTTTGGAAAAGTTTTTTCTTGAAGATTATATCATTGTGTCCACACCAACTTAATTTTGCACTTACCATATCGATTCAGGGTTCAATGAGCGGGGGTATTTTTGATTTTGGGCAGAGTTATGGGCCTTTGTCTGAGAAAATGTTGGTAAAATATAGGTTTTCCGAACTTTTTTTCAAACTATTCCAGATATTGAGCAGATATTTGCTATTTGAGTCTAACACCATTAGTTACAGATCAAGTTCGAGTTTGGTTCAGGTTCATTGATTTTTGAAGGAGTCATGGGCATTGGACTTGGAAAATGTTGGTAAAATATAGGTTTTCCGGACTTTTTTTCTAAACTATTCCAGATATCAAGCTGATATTTGCTATATTAGTCTATACAACCATAAGTTACGGATCAAGTTCAAGTTTGGTTCCGGTTCATTGATTTTGGGCAGAGTTATGGGCCTTGGACTTAGAAAATGTTGGTAAAATATAGGTTTTCCAGACTCTTATACCCCGCCACATGAGGCGAGGTATTATGTGATACCCTCAGTCGTGTGTCTGTCCATCCATCTGTCCGTCCGTCCATCCGTCCATCCCTCGAAGGTTTCCGACTGATAACTTGTGAGAGAAATTACACAAGGTCTTCAAACTTGGTATGCAAGTTGTTTACCTCAAAACTCAGGTCAAGTTCGATTTTGGGTTCAGAGGCCCAATTTTAGGGGTTCTGGAGATATGCCCCTTGAAACTTTGAAATTTTGCGAATTTTAGGGTTTCGGACTGATAACTTGAGAACAAAATAACACAAGGTCTTCAAACTTGGTATGGAAATATTTACCACAAAACTCAGGTCAAATTCGATTTTGGGTTCAGAGGTCCCAGGGGTTCTTGAGTTATGCCCCTTGAAACTTTCAAATTTTGCAAATTTTAGGATTTCCAACTTATAACTTGTGAATGAAATAACACAAGGTCTTCAAACTTTGTATGTTACTTGTTTACCACAAACCTCAGGCCAAGATTGATTTTGGGTTCAGAAGTCCAAGGGGTTCTGGAGTTATGCCCCAGTTGAAGCTTTGAAATTTTGCAAATTTTAGGGTTTCACACTCATAACTTGTGAATGAAATAACATACTGTCTTCAAACTTTGTATGTAAGTTGTTTACCACAAAACACAGGCCAAGTATAATTTTGGGGTCAGCGGTACACATAGTTCTGGAGTTATGCCCTTGTAACTTAGACATTTCATGAAACGTGGCGGGGTATCATGTAATGCACCATTACTATTTTTTACCTTTAAATTTCCAAATTTGCTCATTCAGCTAGTTACTTGTGTTTGCTATAGCTTGGGTGAGCTTGGGTGAAATTTTGCCATCGTATGGTCTCTGCAGTCTGTCTTTAATGAACTTTTTACCTGGTCTAGGAGCCGCTCGACTCCGTCCGTCATGCTTTGGGGTACCAAGTTTGTGTAATCTGAAACTCATACACTTTTAACTTGATTCTTCTGAAACTTTGCACAGTTGTTCTGGACACATTGAAAATATGCACCTCCCCTTTTGGTGAGATTTGAATAAAAAATGTCGAATTTATCCATTGTTGAACTTAGTCATTTTTTCGTCATATTTTAGCATTACGGTACTGAGTTAATGTAATCTGAAACTCTGACACCTTATACCTGACGCTTTTGAAACTTTGCACAGTTGTTCTGGACACATTGAAGATGTGACCTCTCTTTTTGATGAGTTTTTGATAAAAAATGTAGAATTTATACATTGTTAAACTAAGTCATTTTTCATCAAATTTTAACATTACGGCACTGAGTTTGTGTAATGTGAAACTCTGACACCTTTTATACCTGATGCTTTTAAAACTTTACACAGTTGTTCTGGACACATGGAAGATTTGCACCTCCCCTTTTGAACAGATTTAAATAAAAAAATGTTGATCTATGCAGTGTTGAACTTAGTCATTTTTATGCCCCCACAACGAAAAGTCGGGGGCATATTGTTTTACCCTTGTCCGTCCGTCCGTACAAATGAAAAACACAACTATTCATGTTTTTTAGAATGTTTGCAAACAAATTCCAACTACTTCAAAAGAATCTAACTTACAATAAGTAGATGTGCACACACATATCTTTTGGAATATTCAAAATGGCCACGGTTGCCATGGAAATTGAAAAAAGGCAGGAAAATTCAAAGTGCTTCAAATTTGATGAAACTTTACAAGAAGGATGTCTAGCACCCACAGAAATGATTTTAGGTCTCGGAATTTTCAAAATGGCTGCCGTTGCTATGGAAACTGGAAAAAGGCGGGAAAATTCAAAGTGCCTCAAAATGGATGAAACTTTACAGGAAGATTGCCAAGCACCCATAGAATTGATTTTTGGGCTCAGAACTTCCCTTTTATATATTTTGATAAAAGGGGAGGTATATCATTGTGTCCATACTTGTACTGTGTCAGCACCTGTATTGTGTCAACACACGCTTAAATTTGCACTTGCCATATTGATTCAGGGTTCAATGACTGGGGGAATAATTGGTTGCCATTTGGCGACAGCTCTACTTTTCATCATGGTTTAATATTACAGTACCAGGTTTGTGTATTCTGAAACATTAACAGCAGATACCTCTGAAAGTTTGCACAGTGTGTTGTTTGAACACATTGATGATTCGAATCTCCCCTCTTATAGCCAGTTTTGATTAAAAAATATCAAATTTATCCATTATTAATCTTGGTCCTTTATGTCATCATATTATACCATCATGTTCTTCAGTTTGTGGCTGGAGATGTTGCAAAGTTCTAAACGCGCTGATTGTGGGCAGCAAATTCTTAAAATTTTGCATTGCTTTGACAAATTTTATCATAAAGATACAAAGTATTCACATTTGCTGAAAAAATTAATTCTTAATTGTTCAACTTTGTACATTTAGTTTTCTTATTTTTGTTTTTTGTTTTTTTTTAGAATTTTTTTGACTATTACAGTAATAGGGTGGAACTTAATAGACAATAATAGTATTTCAGTTACCTTGCATTTGAAGAATGTTTTGGTTTAGGTAAATGTTGCAAACTTAAACATTACATTCTGTAAGTTTCAAAAAAACACTTTCTTGGTTTAATATGAGTGATGGTGATGCAGGTCCAGACATGTAATTGGTCTTGTTATCTGAAGAAATTTTCTGTTTGAAACCACTGGGTTTTTCTGAACCAATCTTTGGAAAGTCCTCTTTGAAAAATATGTCTGGCAGTGTTGAACTTCATCCAAAATGGCCACCAGCCTGGAACTTAGTTTAACATTTGGCCCTACATGACAGCACATTTAAGCTTGCTGTTGTCATGGCTAACTGTAGGATGTATTTTCAGACAATCCAGTTGTATATTTTCAGACTTTCTGTTTATCAAATTGATCAGTTCTCAGTATTCTATACCCTCAACAAAGTTTGGTCAGTATATATATATATAGGAATCTCCTTATTTGTTCTTGTGTCTGTCCAGAGCATATTAGAGGGTATGAATTAATGCCCTTTATCGTTAACCGTCAAACGCCTCTTTTTAGCTATCGTTAACGTCAAATGGGTCAAAATTTTACCGTTAATTGTCATAAATATATTAGCATGATTCATGAAATAACATGAATTTTGTACCGTTATTGTTATTTTGAGAGAAAAAATATCGTCATTGTCAAAACAAATTTTTGTAGAAATATCTAGCAAATTTATCGTGAAGGCATAAATATTATCGTTAATGTCAATTTGCCTAATTCTCTATCATTAACCGTCATCTCATAATTGCAAACCGTCACCTTATATTATGCACCATAGTACCTGAAGGATGTTCAAACTGGATTATATAAAGCTGCATCATTATCAGGGAAGTAGACGTGTCGCTTACCAAATTTGACACTGTGACTTTAACTTTAATGTTTGACCTCACTGATAGTAAAACAATTCTAAATGTGTCGCATATCAAATTAAGGTAACTGACTAGCAGCCCTTTTCATAAATAATCTTAAAAAAAATAGTTGTATATCATTTTACTTAACATTTCATATTGAATTAATTACAATTAAAATTTGTTTTTTTTTTTGGGTGAAAATCTGTACATGCATGGTTCATGTACATGGAGGATAGAAAAAGAAATGACTGCACATCTTGTCCAGAGCAGAATGTTATAGCACAGCACCTACTAGTACAATTATCAAACTTGGTATGTAAATGCATCATGGGAAAGAGTGTGTGGTGTACCAAATTGAGGTCACTGTGAACTTGACTTTGACCTTGACCTTTATGACAGGAAATCTGTTCATGTGCTGTGCAGAACGACTGATTTTCAAACTGGAAACATGGATGCATCAATGTATTGCATACCAAATTTAGGTCACTGTGACAGTGACTTTGACCTAAAAAAGTAAAACCATGTCCACTGTCTTTCTTGTGTGGAGCAGAATTTTTGTATCATAGCACCATGGATTATCAAACTTGATATGTAGATGTATAAATGGAAGGGGATGTGTCGTTTTCCAACTTAAGGTCACTGGGACCAAGACTTTGATCTTTGACCCTTATGCTTATAAAATCATGTCCATTTCATGTCCAGAGCAGATCATTTGTACCATAGCATCTAGGATGATCAAACTTGGTACGAGGATGCATCATGGGAAGATGATTGCAATAGATTTTATGGCGGATTTCCTGGCTCTTTAACGTATTATATTTGCAATTCTTCAATGAACATACCAATATTCCTAAAGTAACACATATAACAAGTCCTTCTAAACTCCTGTCTTTTATTTTCCAATCAAGATTCTATAGAAATTCTATTGTATACCAATTTGTACTGCCTGAAGGGGTTCACCTTGATACTCCAGTAATGATAAATTGGTATACAAAAGAATTCTTTAGAATCTTGATTGGTTGATTGACAAAGAAAAGATAGGAGTTTTGAAGGAGTTGTTATAGGTGTTACTTGAGGAATATTGGTATGTTCATTGAAGAATTGCAAATATAATACTTATTGAGCCAGGAAATCCGCCATAAAAGATAGAATAGAACCATGCATGTGCACATTGTGGCTGGAGCAGAACTCTAGGATTATGATAGTTTTATCACAACAATTTTTGTATGATCATTTTGCATAGCATGGTATGTTCTTTTTTATGCCTGGTTTTGCTGCTTTGGATTGCTTTATCTTTGTCACTCTATCCTTTGGAATAGGGCTGAATGCATTTTTCCCAGTTTATTTGTAGAAGGAGCAATAACTCAGATGTCGCTTAAATTCTGCATTTAAGTAAAAACATTTACTAACAAATGTTGAAAAGCCATCCCAACCCCCTCTACCTGTATCTGCCACTGTGCAATTTCAAATCTAAAAACGCTTATAATATATATGTTATTTTTTACCAGTTTGAGGCTTATTATGATAGCTGGTTTCTTTATTAACATGCAACTGGTCTTCAAAATGCCTAATCCATAAGTCACATTTGATCATGAAGATAAGAAATTTTTGCAGGAAATTGTTTAATGTGCAAATATTTTTTTTTTTTGGTTTCAGAACTAGGAAAATTCCATGACTTTTCAGAAAAGGAAATTGAACAATTTCAGAAACAGTTGGTTAAATGGTATGGTGAAAACAAGCGGGATCTGCCATGGAGGAAACAGGTATTAGAAATAAATTCCGCTCAAACCAGTGGAAGGGGCCGTCTTTGAACTTACTATGAGTATTAGCCTCATGGTGAATTCAAAATGAGAAAAACAATAAAAGCATTGTTCCATTTCGGGGTTTTACCATAGATTAGGCCCTATCAAGTTAATTTGTAGATTTTCACTCACCTGTAAAAATAATATGGGGCGAGTGGGAGTGTTTTATTTCATATTTTTGACTGATTTTCACTAAAATTGATAGGAATTTAAAGGTAATTTCTGAATAATTGAACATAAAAAAAAATTGAGCTTAGAAAAATGGGGCGGGTGGGGATGAGAATCTATTACTGGTTATTAATTTGATGTGGCCTTATACATGTTATATGTAGATGCTTTATCTCATGTACATTTACTCTGTATCCTTTCAGTGTTAATTCAGTTTAGGCCATACAAAAATAATGATTAGATTCTCAGGCCATTTTTTTGAAAAAATCTTCCAAAAGTGGAAATGATTTCATATTTGGTCTGGAGCTTCATGATAATGAGTTGTACCGTGTAAGCTATTTTCAGGTTTGTTGCGCTACTACTTCTTGTTTACCGATACATTGGTATGTTGATACTTAGTTATATATACCACTACTAATGAAAATTTTCGTCAAAGTTTTCTCTGCTTCTGAAAGTGGAAATGATTTAATATTTAGTCTCAAGCTTCATATAGATGAGTTGTACTGTGTAAGCTATTTTCAGGTTTGTTGCGCTATTACTTCCTGTTTACCGATACATTGGTATGTTGATACTTAGTTATATATACCACTACTAATGAAAATTTTTGTCAAAGTTTTCTCTGCTTCTGTAAGTGGAAATGATTTAATATTTAGTCTCAAGCTTCATATAGATGAGCTGTACTGTGTAAGCTATTTTCAGGTTTGTTGCGCTATTACTTCCTGTTTACCGATACATTGATACTTAGTTATATATACCACTACTAATGAAAATTTTCGTCAAAGTTTTCTTTGCTTCTCTATGTTGAAATGATTTAATATTTATTCTCAACCTTCATATAGATGAGTTGTACCGTGTAAGCTATTTTCAGGTTTGTTGCGCTATTACTTCCTGTTTACCGATACATTAATACTTAGTTTCATATACCACTACTAGTGAAAATTTTTCGTCAAAGTTTTCTCTTCTTCCAAAAGTGGAAATGATTTCATATTTGGTCTGGAGCTTCATGATGATGAGTTGTACCGTGTAAGCTATTTTCAGGTTTGTTGCGCTACTACTTCCTGTTTACCGATACATTGGTATGTTGATACTTAGCCTAAATTAAGTTTTTTGAATAACATTAAAAGACGCAGTTGACTTTAAAGATCAGCCTTTTATTTAAACTTCTTATTATATTGGGCATGCGGGGGTATTCATTTGTGGCCCAGTGGACCACAGTACCTCTAGTTTTGAAAAAATGATGAGGGAGGGGGAAGATTTTTATGTTTATTGATTCAAAATCATGATGAGGCATCTTTTTACATTACTAAAACGCCTAAAAGGTGATTTTAATTTTTTTTTATTTGAAACTTGAATAAAAAAGTAAAATTAGTTCCCAAAAAAGAGATGAGGCAGGGGCCTGAGAAGCTAATGTATTTTTTTATTTTGCCTTACTTGTCCTTGAATTTGATTTGAATAGATACACTTTATTCTTTGTCTCGCCTGAAAGTTGGGGAAAACGAGACATATGCGTGCAAAGTATGACCATGGAAATGGCGACGGCGACAGTGTTAACTTTTACTAAATGCAGGATATTTTGAAAACCCTTTGATGTAGGAACATCATATTTGGTCCAGTGATAGAACTGATCAAGTGCTATTCTACAGACATAAAATCATGTGACCTTGCACAGTCCAGTGACCGCATTAAATTTTTCTGCTTAAGTCATTTTTGTCAATAACTATGAGTAGTACATGTAGGTCAATAATATTCAGTATGTAGGTTGGTCTTCAATGGTAGTTCATGCAGTCTGGTATTTGACTTTTGCCCTTGACCTCAATTTCACGGTCTAGTGGCCACGTTAAGTCTATTTCTCAATAATATGAGTGGTATGTTGATAATATTCAGTATGTAGGTTGGTCTTGGGTAGTACATATCACTCTGGCATATGACTTTTGTCCTTGACCTCAATTTCAGGGTCTAGTGGCCACGTTAAGTTTCTTTGCTCAAGTTCCTTTCTCAATAGCTATAAGTGGTATGTCAATAATATTTAGTATGTGGGTTGGTCTTTGGTAGTACATGTCAGTCTGGCGTGTAACTTTTGTCCTTGACCTTAATTTCATGGTATAGTGAGCATTTAAAATTTCTCAGTATCTGTTAATGGTAGGTCAAGGATATTTTGTATGTGGGTTTGTTTGGGTAGCGCTTGACAGTGTTCCATATGACTTATGCGTGTGACCTTTATTTCATGGTCTAGTGAGCATGTCTGGTTACTCATAATGTATTAATGTTAGATTGGTTTTGGGTACTTATAATGGCCTGCTGTATGGCTTTTGTCAATCCTAAATTTCACAGTCTAGTGAGCATGTTCAGTTTCTGATTATAAGGTCAGTTGGATTTCACATCAATTTAGAGGCCAAGAAGGGACTGGTGAGACATCTATTTTGGTTTACAGTTTACAGTTATCTTTAATAGTCTGATCAGTTCAGAATGAGAAACCAAGAGATTAGTTTCAGGCAGAATTTTTTTTTATCTTTATTATATTGTTGTTTCTTTCTTAGCCATATTGCTATTATTTAGGTTTGAGTTTTGCAAGCATGAATGAGCTTTCTTTTCAATTACATTCAACTCACAGTTTTAACCAGATTTGGTTGCTAGTAGACCCTTAAAAAATTGTTTCTGTGTAAATACAGGTTTCATCCAAAGTTGTAGTCAGTGGGAACACAAGTTGTAACTTATCAATGGACCCAAACCTGGTAACTATTCATTCATTGAGTGGCTATTTTTAAAAATTGTGCATCCTCAGATCCTAGCTGAATCATAAAGGGACACTACCGTATAGCGGGATATTTTCGCGGGTCAAAAATTTCGCAGATTTGAGTGAAAAATGTAAGCCAAAAATTTTAGCGTTTTAAATTTTCGCGGATTATCAAAGATCTTATCTATATCCTAAGAATACATAAAATGTTCGCGGAATTTATTTTCGCGATTTGACTCCATCCGCGAAAATACGCAAAAATTAAAACCCCGCGAAAATAACCCAGTATACGGTATGTGGCAAAATTATTTAAAATTGGAGCCCTTATGTATCATTCTCAGATTTATCCTCTAAAACTTCTTGCCCAGTTGGACCTAAACTTGATCACAATTGTTTGTGAGTTAAGTCCCTGTCCAGATCCACATTTTGATTATTCAAGAGTTTCTAGCAGGGATCATGGTAAATTGTTGGACACTAATTTAGAACATTGAAAGATTTTGTAAAGAATTACATGGCCATGCATAGTCACCATTGTTCTAAAATTGTATACAGCAGTTAGAGATTTTATTCAACATGCATGTCAGGGGTAAGTGCTTGTCATCATCTTATATCTGTCATCCATTCCACATCATGTTGTTAGCAAAAGATTGCTGCCAGCAAGGAACATAGCCCCAAAAATATACTCTAATTACACAAATAGACCATATCAGAGTTCTGGTTTTTAGATTCACAAGTTGTTTGTCTGCCTTATGTCATAAACAAGTCGGCCCCATATGTGATAAAGAATGTACTTCAAAAACATATTTTAATGACGTTTTAATCTCTATGATGTGACGTTTTCTATATTGTGACGTATTAGAAGTTGTTTGGTAAATCCTGATACCAGAACTTTGATATGGTCTATTAGTTACTCTTGTTTGGTTTGCTTTCAGATTTCCAATCCAGATCTGAATCAAAGAGCCTATGCAGGTAAATATTTTTGCACATTTAAGTATTAAAATATTTGAATTTCATCATAGTTGAAGTGAAAGAATTTTTAGTTCACCTCAACGAAGTTGAGGAGGACTATTGGAGTACCCCGGTGTCCGCATCCCCGTCCGCGTCTTCGTCTGCGTCAGCATTTAGGTATATATCTTGGTAACTATGAAGGGTAGGGTCATCAAACGTTGTGTACAGATGCATATTGGGCTATCTCACAGCCTCCAAGAAAATAAGGTCTCTTTGACCTATATTTTCCACTTGACTGGCTTTCATTTAATTTTAGGTCCAAGTTGATTTCTCAGTAACTGTACATGGTAGGATCATCTAACCTTGCATGTGCATGCAACTTTGGGATAAGGCCAGCATCCAGGCAAAATAAGGTCACTTTGACCTATATTTTCCGCATGAATGACTTACATTCAAGTTTACGTCCGAGTTCAGATCTAAGTGATTGTACATAGTAGGATCATCTAACTTTGCACGTGCATGCATCTTTGGTGGTAGGTCAGCATCCAGGCAAAATTAGGTCACTTTGACCAATATTTTCCGCATGATCGACTTACATTCAAGTTTATGTCCAAGTTCAGATATAAGTAACGGTACATAGCACAATCATCTAACCTTGCATGTGCATGCATCTTTAGCGGTAGGTCAGCATTAAGGCAAAATTAGGTCACTTTGACCTATATTTTCTACATGATTGACTTACATTCAAGTTTAGGTCCGAGTTCAGATTTAAGTAACTGTACATGGTAGGATCATCTAACCTTGCATGTGCATGCATCATTGGTGGTAGGTCAGCATCCAGGTAAAGTTAGGTCACTTTGACCTATATTTTCCGCATGAGTAACTTACATTCAAGTTTACGTCCGAGTTCAGATCTAAGTAATTGTACATGGTAGGATCATCTAAACTTGCATGTGCATGCATCATTGGTGGTAGGCCAGCATCCAGGCAAAATTAGGTCATTTTGACCTATATTTTCTGAATGAGTGACTTACATTCAAGTTTACGTCCGAGTTCAGATCTAAGTAACTGTACATAGTAGGATCATCTAACTTTGCACTTGCATGCATCTTTGGCTGTAGGTCAGCATCCAGGCAAAATTCGGTCACTTTGACCTATATTTTCTGCATGATCGACTTACATTCAAGTTTATGTCCAAGTTCAGATTTAAGTAACTGTACATGGTACAATCATCTAACCTTGCGTGTGCATGAATCTTTGGCGGTAGGTCAGCATTTAGGCAAAATTAGGTCATTTTTACCTATATTTTCTACATGATTGACTTACATTCAAGTTTAGGTCCGAGTTCAGATCTAAGTAACTGTACATGGTAGGATCATCTAACCTTGCATGTGTATGCATCTTTGGTGGTAGGTCAGCATCCAGGTAAAGTTAGGTCACTTTGACCTTTATTTTCCGCATGAGTAACTTACATTCAAGTTTACGTCCGAGTTCAGATCTAAGTAACTGTACATGGTAGGATCATCTAAATTTGCATGTGCATGGTGGTAGGTCAGCATTTAGGCAAAATTAGGTCACTTTGACCTATATTTTTAGCATGATCAACTTACATTCAAGTTTTCGTCCAAGTTCAAATGTAAGTAACTGTACATGGCACAATCATCTAACCTTGCATGTGCATTCATCTTTAGGGGTAGGTCAGCATCAAGGCAATATTAGGTCACGTTGACCTATATTTTCTGCATGATTGACTTACATTCAAGTTTACATCTGAGTTCAGATCTAAGTAACTGTACATGGTACAATCACCTAACCTTGCATGTGCATGCATCTTTGGGGGTAGGTCAGCATCAAGGCAATATTATGTCACTTTGACCTATATTTTCCATATGATTGACTTACATTCAAGTTTACGTCTGAGTTCAGATCTAAGTAACTGTACGTGGAAGGATTATCTAACCTTGCATGTGCATGCATCTTTAGGGTTAGGTCAGCATCCAGGCAAAATTAGGTCACTTTGACCTATATTTCCTGCATTCAAGTTTACGTCTGAGTTCAGATCTAAGTAACTGTACATGTCACGATCATCTAACCTTGCATGTGCATGCATTTTTGGGGGTAAGTCAGCATCCAGGCTAAATTAGGTAACTTTTCCATTTTTTTCTGAATTCAGGTCTTGGTTACTGTACATGGTAAATATAAGATCATCTAGCCTTTGTATACATGTACATTCATGAGGGATGGTAAATGAGTACTCTGGCGAAATTGGGTTTCTGTGTCCATGTGCCATAACGAGGCGAACTTTGTAATCGTTGATTGCCTATGTTTTAGTACTAATGTAATATTCAAAATCAAAGGGCAAAATGATATGCCTATTTGCAGATTCTGAAATTTTACACGCCAGATTAGTTGTTGAAGATAACAAATTCAAAGACTTTGACTATGGTCATTTAACTAAATTAGCATTTAGATAAATACTGAAAAGCAAATACAAGCAATTTACACAACCATATTTTTACGAGGTATTGAGGAATAAACACATATTTGATAGGTAAAACAGAAGGGATGTATGTGTAAGGGGATAACTGCATCTCTAGATTTATTAATTTGGAGCCGTATGCAATACACCATTAGTATTATCCCCAACTCAATTACTCACACATTTAGAGTAAGTTCTAGTTATAACTTACACAGCATTTTTGGTTACTTCTATTATTTTGTCATGTTTTTTGCAGGGATATAAAATCATTGTTATATAAGTATCTTCACTGATGGGCTTGCTATGAGGGATTACAGTGAATATACAACTGTAGCATAGAAAAAGGTTTATTGCTTTTTTTCAGTTTGGGTGTCGGAGATTATGTTGCAGCAGACGCAGGTTGCCACAGTGATCAGTTACTACAACAAATGGATGAAGGTAACCCTAGTCAGAAATCACTAAAAAACTTGGCAATATTGATTTTCAACACGTCATGGCTGATTTCCTTGAACCTTAGTATTTGCAGTTTATTTATGAATATATATAGAACTAGATGTTGTCGGAAACGACAGCTATCCCCGCACTCCCTGTTTGACACAGAAAACAGTTGTTATACACCCTTGGCATAATTTTCATTATTGTTATTAAAAGAATTCTAGGATATATGGTTGCTAGGTAGAATTCCAAAAAATAGGTGGTCTTTGAGACTTTCAGGAAATTAACCAAAATTGGAATAAATATTTTTGAAATCCAGTTGATGAAAATGTTTTTCCTAAACTACACAAACATTTTAAGTATGGTTGCTAGGTAGAATTCCAAAAAATAAGTGGTCTTTTAGACTTTCAGGAAATTTACCAGAATTGGAATGAAATATTTTTGAAATCCAATTTATGAAAATGTTCGTCCCAAACTATACAAATATTTTAAGTATGGTTGCTAGGTAGAATTCCAAAAAATAGGTGGTCTTTGAGACTTTCAGGAAATTTACCAAAATTGGAATCAAATATTTTTGAAATCCAATTGATGAAAATGTTCGTCCTAAACTACACAAACATTTTAAGTATGGTTGCTAGGTAGAATTCCAAAAAATA
>MJUU01039595.1:121981-144519 GCA_002080025.1 Modiolus philippinarum
GGATGACAACAACAATGCATGCTTCGGATGCTGTCTCTGACCTACATTTTAAGCATGAGCGACTTGGTTAGGTAGAATGGTTAAAGTCCATTTCCGCTTACTGACATGGCCCACATCAACCATATTGGTACATGTATGTATGATGTATTTTGGGATGACAACAACAATGCATGCTTCGGATGCTGTCTCTGACCTACATTTTACACATGAGTGACTTGTTTAGGTAGAATGGTTAAAGTCCATTCCTGGTTACTGACATTGCCCACATCAACAATATTGGTATGTATGATGCAATTTAGGATGACAACAATGCATGCTTCGGATGCAGTCTGTAAACTACAATTTATGCATGACTGAGTCTGTTATAAAGAATGATTATAGTCTATTCCTGTTTACTGACATGTGCAACATGTGACAATGCTCCGCAACAAGGTGAGCTTAGTAGGCTGTGGCTGCTTTCTATGTTTGGTTGAAAATTATACCCCCACTCATGAGTAGGTGGTATATTGGTATAACATTGTCCGTCCGTCCGTCCTTCCATCCGAAGTTTATTGCAATTTTCTCATCTACTGCTTGGCCTATTTATTTCAAATTAGGTATTTGACTTTATATTTAGGGGAATGCGTGTCTCCCATTTTGGTCGCCATATGATATCAACTTCCTGTTGTGCGGGACTTCACCATTTTTCCCTTTATTGAACATAGTGAAAATTTTTGGCACACTTTTCTCAGCTACTGCTGGGCAGATTTAATTCAAATTTGGTATTTGACTGTATATATAGGGGGAATCTGTTGTCTGCCATTTTGGTCACCTTATGATATCAACTTCCTGTTTGGCGGGACTTGGTGTCAATTTAAGAGCGTAACAAACCCTGTTCAATCTGATCAGGATAAACTTTGGTTAGTTTCTATAGTGACAGGATATGTTTACATGTTAGTCTGCAAAGGATATACTTTTATAAGTTTCTATGTTAGGAGGTGCTAACATGTCAGTCTATATGGGGTAAACTTTGATATTTTTCTATAGTAGCTAGGGATACAAATCAATCTCTTAACAGTAAGGATTTTTTGGTAAAAGATAAAGAAGTAAATTCTGTTAAAATTGTCAGCAAGTCAGATTTTGAGAGGAATATAAGAGATTAAGGTTTTGGTAAGGACTATTCCTGAAAAATGGACATGGGGTCTTTGAAGGCACTTTTTAGCTCACCTGGCCAAAGGCCATGTGAGCTTTTGCCATCACTCGGCATCTGTCGTCCGTCCGTCTGTCCGTCTGTCGTCCGTCCGTTAACTTTTATTCAAAGATCTTCTCCTCTCAAACTACTGGGCCAATCCTAACCAAACTTGGCCTGAATCGTCACCAGGGTATGCTCTTTCAAATTTGTGATTTTTATGTCCATAGACCAAACAACATGGCTGCTGTTACTAAAAATAGAACATAGCGGTAAATTGCTGTTTTTTGCAAATTACTCGAAAACCAATACAGATATCAAAATTCTGACAGAGGTAAAAATAATCAGCATGATGAGATCTACCTGCCCTGCAATTTTGGAGAATATCTGTTTACCCGTCTTGGAGTTATTGCCCCTTTTCCGTAAAATTTTGAGTTTTTTGTTTCTTCTGGTCTTATATATCGAAAATGATAGAAGATAGAAGTGAAGTTTGTATAACAAAAATGGTCAGCATAGTAAGATCTACATGTCCTGCAATTTTGAAGAAAATCTGACAACCCACATTTTTCTTTGAATTTTCACAATTTTTGAACGTTTTTACTTTTATTTCAAAAACTGTTTGAGATAAAAGTTAAATGTGAATTGCAAAAGTGTTGAGGTTTTCAAGAACTACAATTTCTACATATGTCCAGCAGGTTCGCATCTCATCCAAGATGGCCACCAGCAGGGAAGATGGTTTAACATAGGACCCTATGGGAAATGCATTCAAAGATCTTCTCCTCTGAAACCACTGAGCCAATGGGGACCAAATTTTGTCACAATAGTCCTTGGGTGGTCCCCTTTAAAGTTTGTGATTTTTGCATTTGTACCTCATCCAAGATGGCTGCCAGTGTGGAGCACAGTTTAACATATGGACCCTATCGGAAATGCATTCAAATGTCTTCTCCTCTTAACCCACTGAGCCAATTGGAACCAAACTTGATGACAATAGTCTTTAGATGTTTTCCTTCAAAGTTTGTGATTTTTATGTTCATACCTCATTCAAGATGGCCGCCAGCAGGGAACATAGTTTAACATAGGGACCCTATTGGAAATGCATCCAAAGATCTTCTCCTCTGAAACTACAAGGCCAAATTGAACCAAACTTGGTCACAATAGTCCTTGGGTGGTCTCCTTTAAAGTTTGTGATTTTTACGTTCTTACCTCATCCAAGATGGCCGCCAGCGTGGAACATAGTTTAACATAGGGACTCTATGAGAAATGCATTCAAATGTCTTCTCCTCTGAACCTACTGAGCCAATTCGAACCAAACTTGGTTACAATTTTCTTTGGGTGATCCCTTCCAAAGTTTGTGATTTTTAGTTTGTACCTCATCCAAGAATGAAAATTAACATCTGCTGAACTGATTTATAGTATGAATGGGTGGTCTATAGGTGACAATGAATAAAACCAGTGACCAGGTGAGCGATACAGGCTCATGTGAGCCTCTAGATATTACTCCTCACCACCCATTGAATTTCTTCCTAAATGTACAATACAAAAAGATGATGAAAACACAACCACCCATAGATATTTATATAAAGTGCCTTCAAAGGTCCCACATCACCTTTTCGGGACAGCCCTAACTATAACACAGTCAATGAGCCTTCATAGATACATGTATTATGAAAACTATTACACATGTACCAGGGGTTGATTTAGAAATAAATCATCAACTTGCATGGGAGAGGTCACCAATAAATATTACTTGCCCTTCCTAAAATGAACCTGTCCTTCCACATTCCGAATTTAAGATAAATAAAATTTCAACTGGACAAGCGGACAAGTCAGTATCAAATTTAAGTGGCCCTGGACAGATTTTTACTACCTGCAGGCAAGAGGGAGAGCTCTTAAATCTGTCCCTATGAACGAAATTCCTTCATAAGTAGTCTGATTGCTGCTTAAGATAAGTTTTTCAAAAATTATCTCTTCAAAGGGAAACTGGTTTACTGAGTAAAATTTTATACAGTTTAAGGATTCTGTGGAACATAAGGAAAGTATAAATGGAAGTGTTGCCTTCCTGAGGTGCTTACAACCATTTGGAATCTTAAATGTTTAAAATTGATACCTGCGATAAGTCACACATTACACCCTCTGTCACCCTATCAAACTTGAAGTGATTAAGGAAAGAGGTTTTCAATTTTGAATGCTTCTTGGGAAAAGTAGTAAACTAACAGCTCTTGTTTGAATAGCTCTCCAAGGATCAATAGATTCATTGGTATAGTACAAAATGTGAAAAAAATTGTTCAAAATTGACAAATGAAATCCATTATCTCTTGCAAGAAAAATTATACCCCCACTCGATAGAGAGTGGGTATGCTAGATTCACCTTGTCTGTCCGTTCGTCCGAAAATGTGAAAACATGAATTTTTCGCCACATTTTTCTCAGCTTCTACAATAGTGATTGATTTCAAAATTGGTATGCAGCCTCTATATGGTTAGTTGTAAGGAACGTCTTATTTTGAGTCCCATCAGATGTGTACTTCATGTTTGACGAAATTTTGAAGTTGCTAAATTTATTGAAAACATTAATTTTTCGTCGCATTTTTCTAAGCTTCTACAAGAGGGGTTCATTTCAAAATTTGCATGCAGCCTCTATATGGTTAGTTGTAAGGAACCTCCCATTTTGAGTCCCCTCAGATGTGCACTTCTTGTTTGACGAAATTTTGAAGTTGCTAAATTTATTGAAAACATTAATTTTTCGTCGCATTTTTCTAAGCTTCTACAAGAGGGGTTCATTTCAAAATTTGTATGCAGCCACTATATGGTTCTATTTTGAGTCCTGTCAGATGTGTACTTCCTGTTTGACGAAATGTGGATTTACATGTAGGTACAAAATTGAGTGAAAACGTGATTTTTTCATTGCATTTTTCTCAGCTTGTACAAAAGGGATTCATTTCAAAATTGGTATGCAGCCTCTAAATCGTCAGTTGTAAGGAACCTCCTATTTTTACTACGTGTTTGATGAAACTTGGACTTGAGTGATGAAATGTAGTGAAAACAGGAATTTTTTTATCCAGGGTTCAGTGAGTGGGAGTATACCTGGTTGCCATTTGGCTACAGCGGATCAATTAACTTGTATGCCAACAATCCTTGAACACAAGGATTGTTAACAATCCTTGGATAAAAATTTTATCCAAGGATTGTTTGTTTTTTCAAAATTTTTGTAGTTTTCAGTAACTGAATATGTATTTGATGATTAATCATTTTTATCTTTGAAAAGTAATTTTGTGAGGCAAAATAAATGATTTTATACATATATTGATATTTTTTTGTCATGTATAGCAGAATGGATACCATTGTTTGTGATTGTTAGGGATTATGACAGCTTGGGTCCTGTTATGAAAATTATTATGTGTGATAGTTTATTACTATAATTGCAATTCATGTTGTTGAAAGGGCTATAAATATAGACACACTCAGTAATATAGATACACTCAGTAATATAGATACACTCAGTGACTGCTGAAACAACAAATACTTGATTTGCAGTTATATTAATATATATACATATACATTCTCTCTATTTTCACAATGATAAGTAAGAAAATAATAAAAAGGTCAACATAGTTTATTTGCTACACTTGTTGACTCAGAGACAGGTATCCATACTTAAAACATTGAGTCTTACTGGACAAAATAAATATATTCAAAGTTATGAAAGGCGTACCATCAGGCGTGCACTTCAAATGTACCTTGATGAGAGAATGTGATGGGACCGATAGGGAAAAATTCAATATATATAAGCCAGCAGATAGCAGAACAGTACCCAATGTATATACAGCAGTAATACAAAACAGCCCTTTTAAGGACTACCAAAACATTTCAAAAAGAATCTTAGTTGATGCTGGGACTAGTCCCATGGTTGTAAACATACATGGATACAAAAGAATATTTCCTATTAAAACCTACATGTTTACCCAAGCCAAGTTTCAAATATTAATTACATGTTACAACGTTCAAAGAATACCTATAAAAACACACCCCAAGCTAAGAACAATTCTTAAATTTTCTTTTTTTTTTCACAATTTCTCAATATAACTTCAAAAAACTAAAAACTAAAATAATAAAATCAATTTCTAACATTTTATAAAGTATTAAATCTTCACTATAATGCATTTCATAGAAATATTTAGAACAATCCTTGGACAATCCTTGGATAGAATCCTTGGATAAAATTTTTATCCAAGGATTGTTAACAATCCTTGTGTTCAAGGATTGTTGGCATACAAGTTAATTGATCCGCTACAGCTCTTGTTGAAAATGTTTAAGGATTGTGAGACCATTATATCCAATACCTCCACAAAAATCAAAGTGAATTAACCAAAGGGTTGTCGGGTTCTTGAAGTAGGAGCACAACATGTAAACAATTGTTTAAAATTGACTAAGAAAGTCCCATACATGTGAACCTCCCGACGGGAGGCCAAAATCTCCTGCATTTTTGTCCCTCTTCCGTCCCTCCCGTTTTCTTTCAGATCTTCCGCTTTTTCAAAGTTTCAACAACGAAAATTTCAAGTCGCCATTTTCGTTATTTTTGTTGAGAAAAACTCAAAGTAACTCTTAAGAATCAATACAGGTGACACAGGTAAACATAATGAGAAGGCTAATTAGGATATGAGTGGTGATGATTACATAACAATTACTGCTAATTGACAAGGATGTATATTTCCACGGGTCAATGAACAACTAACGGCAATCATTACCTTCAGTCACCTGTCAATCTAGCTTTACCTGTATGATTTTTAAGATCAAATGTCTTTAAAAGTAGAGTTTTGCATTGCAAAAACTTCCAATTTTTGTGTTTTTGTACTAAATAGATACATAGATCACCGTTTTTATGATGATTTTTTTTCAATTATTTTGCGAAAATACGTCTGGGTTGTCTGCCCTTTATTTTTTGTCTTCAACTAAACTGATTATTTTTTCAGTACTGTTGAGATTTTATGCTATTTCTGGCAATTCTTTTAGTCATTAAAACTTATTTTTCAAATAAAAATAAGCATTAATAAGTGTTTTAAGCACCGTTTGCTTGAAATTTTACAAAATCTTTTCGTTCATAAATACCATATTTACAAAAATTAAATAATTCCACAAATAGAAAAGTACTTCATGATATTAATTTATACATGATGAAACTACTCTCTGCCTGACACTATCTGTCAGACACATGATTTTCTTAGTAATCAGACACATTGTTTGCTGAGTGGAGCAGTTTCTGAGTATTACTAATAAACTAACATATAGCAAAATCTCCCACAGCGGCCTACATGTAGGGGTGATCAAAGAAAATATAATGAAGCATAAATGACTGCATTCACCAAAACTATCAGAGGAAAACATATAAACGGTTAAAAATAGGTCGACGAAAAATCTCCAGTTTTCAGACCCAATCTCCAGCTGAAAATTTTCAAATCTCCAGTTTTCAGCTGACAAGTTTATCACATGTATGAAGTCCCATAACTCTTCCAAGAAAAATCAAAATTTCAATAAAAGTATACAGATCATGAAACTATCATATCCAAAAGCTTCTCAAAGTTTGAAGTGAATAATTAAATAACAAAATACCGAAGTTACTGTTAAACACATTTCAACAACCTATGTCTCTTCAGTGCACATCATGGATGGCAAATTAGAGCATGACATGTAAAAATTGCTTTTTATTTTACGAATCAAGTCCCTAAACTCTTGCATGAAAAATGTGAATATAGGAAGGTTCGCGAACCTCATTAGTGATGTCACAAAATCTAATTTACATATGCAAATTAGCATTTTTGGTTGGCAAAGTCGTAGTTAGACCACTTTTTAACAATGTAAAAGAATTTTTGATCTTTTGTAACTTTTTTATTACCTATCCGATTTTGGATCTGTAAAATGCGTAATAAACTTCAAGATTTTCATATTTTTTCTGCCGATTTACTTTTTTTTAATTTCCTGTAGAAAAATTTTTATGTGTTTTTAAAAAATGTCAAAATTGCCGAAATTTGTATACTTTACAAAAACGCTAATTTTATAGATTTTGAAAATAAATATATTTAAAAAATTAATACCCTGTAAAAGTGTAAACAGTCCAGAATTTCAATCANCTATTTTCAGGTTTGTTGCGCTATTACTTCCTGTTTACCGATACATTGATACTTAGTTATATATACCACTACTAATGAAAATTTTCGTCAAAGTTTTCTTTGCTTCTGTATGTGGAAATGATTTAAGGGAGTACGAGTGTCAGAAATTTTGTAATTAGAATTAAAATTATGACATTTTGTTTTGAAGAGCACTGCTAATGGAACAACTTGAGCAAAAAATTTTGAAAATCCATGAAGGAATTTCTGAGATATAAGACGTCAAAATTTTGGCGGGAAACAGTTCTCTCTAGAGTTTTCCTTTAATTTCCATAAGATGTTTATATGCATTTAAATATATAAAAATATATTTGGAAGTTGATTAAATTTTATACATTGTCTAGCTTATACATTTTAAAGTGACTTATGACCAAGAAAATATGATCCATTTGCAAAAAATTTTAACACTGTTTCAATGGATAAAACCCGAGGATATCGAATGTATCTGAAAATATGAGGCTCGTACTCCCTTAAAATTTATTCTCAACCTTCATAATGATGAGTTGTACCGTGTAAGCTATTTTCAAGTTTGTGGCGCTACTACTTCCTGTTTGCAGATACATTAATACTTAGTTTCATATACCACTACTTATGAAAATTTTTCGTCAAAGTTTTCTCTTCTTCCAAAAGTGGAAATGATTTCATATTTGGTCTGGAGCTTCATGATGATGAGTTGTACCGTGTAAGCTATTTTCAGGTTTGTTGCGCTACTACTTCCTGTTTACCGAACATTGATATGTT
This sequence comes from Modiolus philippinarum, assembly GCA_002080025.1. Classification (NCBI taxonomy): domain Eukaryota; kingdom Metazoa; phylum Mollusca; class Bivalvia; order Mytilida; family Modiolidae; genus Modiolus; species Modiolus philippinarum. The sequence goes on from MJUU01039595.1 coordinate 130,049, forward strand.
GATACTTAGCCTAAATTAAGTTTTTTGAATAACATTAAAAGACGCAGTTGACTTTTAAGATCAGCCTTTTATTTAAACTTCTTCTTATATTGGGCATGCGGGGGTATTCATTTGTGGCCCAGTGGACCACAGTACCTCTAGTTTTTAATATTCATTATTTTACATATTTAAAAGTTATTTTATAAAAATTTTCAGTAATTGTATTAAATGTTGCCAGATGTGAAACTTCCTGTGAACACATAAGATTTCACATTTTATTAATTTTCAGGTAATTGTGCATATCATAAAGCAATTCACACGTAGGTCATATAATTAACATAGTCATGGTAATACAACACGGATATCTCTCAACAAACAAAATTTATGTTGGCTGATACACAATAACCCTAAAATTTTAGAAGTCAAAGTTTTGAATCTTTTTTTTTTAGCTCACCTGACCCAAAGGGTCAGTGTGAGCTTTTGCCATCACTTGGTGTCTGTCGTCTGTCGTATGTCCCTTAACTTTTCACATTTTCATCTTCTCCTTTGAAACTGCTGAAGCAAATTCAACCAAACTTTACAGGAATGTAGTAAAGGACCTTTACAAAGATTGCTCATTTCGTTCCGATCCGATAAAAAACATGGCCGCAAGCCCGGAACTTAGGTTTAACATTGGACCCTATGGGAAAAATCACATTTTCATCTTCTCCTCTGAAACCACTGAAGCAAATTCAATTAAACTTTACAGGAATGATGTACTAAAGGTCCATAACAAAGATTGGTCATTTCGTTCCGATTCGATAAAAAAGATGGCCGGCGGCACCGAACTTAGTTTAACATTGGACCCTATGGGAAAATCACATTTTTATCTTCTCCTCTGAAACCACTGAAGCAAATTCAATAAAACTTTACAGGAATGATATTCTAAAGGTCCTGTACAAAGATTGGTCATTTCGATCCGATCCGATAAAAAACATGGCTGCCAGCGCGGAACTTAGGTTTAACATTGGACCCTATGGGAAAAATCATATTTTCATCTTCTGCTCTGGAAAGGCTGAAGCAAATTGAACAAAACTTTACAGAAGTGATGTACTTTAGGTCCTTAACAAAGATGACACATTTTGTTCTGATCCAACGAAAAACATGGCCACCAGCACGGAACATGGTTTAACATAGGACCCTATGGGAAAATCACATTTTCATCTACTCCTTTGAAACCACTGAAGCAAATTCAACCAAACTTTACAGGAATGATGGATGGAAGGTCCTTTACAAAGATTGCTCATTTTGTTACAATCCGTTAGAAAACATGGCTGCCAGCACGGAACATAGTGTATCATTGGACCCTATGGGAAAATCACATTTTCATCTATCTTTTGAAACCACTGAAGCAATTAAATTCAACCTAACTTTACAGGAATGATGACTGAAGGTACTTTACAAAAATTGCACATTTCATTTCAATCTGACAAAAAACATTGCCTCAAGTGCAGAACATAGTTTAACATTGGAGCCCAGTATGAGAAAACCATCCTTTTCATCATCTTCTCTCAAAACAGTTAAAGCAAATTATACTAAATGTATAGAAGGTCCTTTGCAAAAATTACTCATTTCAATAGGATCAGACAAAAGACAAGGGTGCTAATTGAGAACATACCTAAACACCATACCCCATTGGTAAAAAACATGATCATTTTTGGTCATGCATGGCATAGAAGCGTTTTGTCAGGTGAGCGATACAGGCTCAGTCTCTGAGCCTCTAGTTTACTGTATTATGGGTAGCAGCTCTTTTAACTAATTGTAATTTTTGTGTAGGGAAGTGAAATTCCTTAATATTTATCCCTAATAGCATGGCAATGTGCATTTTGCACATGTAAAATTATGAATTATGAATTATGAAAGTTTTTTTTTCAAAAGATATTTTATAGAAATAGAGGGAAATGGTTTTTATTGGGTAAAAAATCTTATGCAGATAGCTAAATGGATACTACAAGTCACTTTGGTAAAGGCAAACTACAGTAAGTTTTTTTTTATTTTATATTATTTGGGGAGAGTGAATAAGTTGGTGGAAACGGAGCCTTGAATTTGACATTGTAAAAATTGACAGCAACTGTCTGATATCTCATTAATTTTTAAAACAGTTTGCTTAGAACTGTTTTCGGGATTTATTTCGCTTCAGATGTTCTGCATTTATTCCCCTTTAAAATTGTTTAAAGTATTGCCAGTTACATGAGCTAAAAGGGTAAAATTTTACTCCACAGAGATAATTAATGTTGGATTTGAGACAAAATTGTCTATTTCTACCAGTTTGGCATTTTTCAAATAAACTTAACCCTATGTCCTTGCTAGGAGACTGCAGTTTTGACAATTACATCTTTGTCGCGCTTTTAATTTTTATCTTAAACAAGACAGATCGTACAGCAATTCAAGTAATGTTTACATTAGCAACTGATGATATACACTCCGGAAGTAATACAAATTGATAAATTTCATAATCACTAAAGGGAGATAATATAGTGTTATTAACTGTCTGTTTCTGTATTGGCCTTGTATATAGTCGAGGTGAGCTGTATTGGTCCCGAGACCTGGAGGGTCGAGGGCCAATACAGCTGATCGAGAATCTATACGGGGCCTATACAGGAACAGACAGTTCATAACACTTTTATTAAATAATCTGACTTTTTTCTTTTAGCACTTATACATGTATATTTTTTGTTGACTGTTGTAAAATGGGATGCTCCCGTTTCAGATAATCATTACAGTATCCCCCTCCCCCCTTATTTGTGGACCCATGATTTAGCAAATAGCAAATAAAAAATTATGTATTCTGTACAAGAGATATGAAAGTTGTTTAGAACCATTACGTTCTTAGTACTTTCACTTTCTATTGTTTACGATGCAACTTCCACACAGATTTGCTGTTTGTGCCTTTACATCCAATGTTTATTATGTTCTAAAAGATTTAATTATAAACAAGTTATAAAAAGAGGGGTTAGGCCTATGGATATTTGTTTTTACTTTACCGATTATTATTGATCATTAGCTCACCTGGCCTAAAAGGCCATGTGAGCTTTTGCCATCACTATGCGTCTGTCAACAATTTCAAAAATCTTCTCCTCTGAAACCACTGGGCCAAATGTAACCAAACTTGGCCTGAATCATCACCAGAGTATGGCTTCTTAAAATTGTGTTCGATTAGGCGGTAGGTCAAACAACATGGCCGCCGTTGCTAAAAATAGAACATAGGGGTAAATTGCAGTTTTTGGCCAATAACTCGAAAACCGTTACAGAAATCAAAAATCTGACATAGAGTAAAAATGATCAGCATGGCAAGATCTACCTGCCCTGCAATTTTGAAGAAAATCTGAAAACCCATCTCGTTATAGCCCTTTTTCCGTCAAATTTTCAAAATTTTTGCATTTTTTATTTTTTATTTCAAAAAGTGTAACAGATAGAGGTCAAGTGTAAATTGCAAAAATGTTCAGCATATCAAGGTCTACCCACCTCCAAATTTTGAAGAAAATCCATAAATCCTTGTAGGAGTTATTGCCCTTTTTTCACCGAATTTTTTAAATTTTCATATTTTTCATCTTTTATTTCTAAAACTATAGAAGATGAAGGTCAAGTGTAACTGATGAAATGTTTGCCATGCTGTGGCGACTTCAAAACTGATGTTGAAAATTGTTCCTTGACCGCCATTTTCAAAATGGCTGCCCCAAAAAAAGGCAGGAAAATTCAACATTGTCCGATTTCAATGAAAATTTGGTTTCCAAATAGATATTGATGTTGTGACTTCAAACCGGTGTTGAAAATTGTTCGTTGACCACCATTTTCAAAATGGCCGCCAAAAAGGCGGAAAAATTCAACATTGTCCGATTTCAATGAAATTTGGTTTCCAAATAGATATTAATGTTGCGACTTCAAAACCGGTGTTGAAAATTGGTTGTTGACTGCCATTTACAAAATGACGTCTTGACTTCAAAACTGGTGTCGAAAGTGGTCCTAAGCCAGAACGATTTTTGTCAAAAAAAGCCCAACAAAGAAATATAGTAAAACATGATCAGACTTTAAAAACAGTTCACGATATTGGAGGTGTTTGAGCTACAAAAGTTTGAGAAACTGAAGATCAACTGTATAACTTACAATGTTTCCTTGATTAAGGCAACTGAAAGCCAGGTGAGTTATACAGGCTCCTGGGAGCCTCTGGTTTTTATGTAGTCGTACATGTATTGATCGGATTCTATTGAAAGTTCGGGTTTCCCCTTGGAGTCGGGATAAAAATAGCTCGTCGTGTTTAACGATTTTTACGTGTAACAATTGTTGTTAAATATTCTTAGATATATGTCATGCTTTAAAAGAGAAAGTAGAAATTATTTTAATTTTTGCGCATGTGAGTAGATTTACGGAATGGAATTATTATATTGAGAAAACACGTTACAACTATTGTGAATACAATTTACTCTAAATTACCGCTGACTCCAGTTGACCTCAATGAACCCTGTATTGGACCGGGACAATACAGAGGATTTGCCTGTATTTGCCCATGGGCGGAAAAGCTGTATTAATATCACTAGGGCTAAGCCATCAGTATGACACATGCCGTGTTTGCCATATTAGGGCTGATTTTATCATATTATTTAATAACAACACCTTTTAAACTGGCCTATACTATTGCTGTATCATATTGTGCTATTGTTTCGAATTATGGCATAATTACCAGTTTGCAAGTACTCAGAGCTGTTCCATGAAAAAGATGTGGAGGTCTTTGATGGCACTGTTTTTCTTCCCCCACAATACATTGTATGATAAAAGTGTCAGCACAGAAATTTATATAAACTTCCTTTATATTTGTGATGCAGAAACCAAGTTATACTATGTTTTGTTGTGAATTGTGGTTTGATGCTTATATACATGTACATGTATTCTGAAATATTTTTATCAGTTACATTATACATAAAAATGCATGCAGAATGTTTGAATTTTTCTTTTGCTATAAAGGTTGTTGAGGAAATGAATGGAGATATGCCAAAGACAGCTGATACTTTGTTAAAGAATTTGCCTGGTGTTGGAAGATATACTGCTGGAGCAATATCTTCTATAGCATACAAACAGGTATACTTACTGAATATGTAGGTGTAATGATATTGTAAAAATATTTCAACTTTAGATGTTGATGATAGATATACTCCTGGAGCAACATTGTCAACAATTATTGTCATCTTTGGACAATTTTTTCTCAAAACTTTGAATTGGACTATTTTTGTGTCACCTGCGTTCTCTTGGTAAGGCACATATTCTGTTTTGATTTTTTTTATGCTCCCGCCGTTAGGCAATGGGGGCGTTATCAATTACCTACATTTATACCCGTAGGCATTCAGATTGTACCTTCCTGAAGCACTTTTGTGCAGCCTGAGGCGTGGTCGAAGGCTGTACAGTGGTGATGAAGGGTGGTACAATCTCAATGCCTACAAGTAGAAACGTAGGTAACGGATTTATCCCTGGCTTTGCCGTTTATTGCACCGAAAAAGCATATCAGTTGAAGTAAATCTGTACGAAAATTCAACGTCATCTGAGTTGCGCAATAAAACAATATGATAAATATGCAGAAAATGTCCAACTTTCCATGTCGAGGATGGTACTTAAAGTACCAACCTTAGACTTTGCTGTTTTTAGGGGATTTGATTTTGGTTTATTGATTTCCGAAGGTTATAAAGTTTTTGATGCCAAATTTTACTTACTAACGTCATAGAATATGTGACGTTAGCACAAATGAATTCCATGGTACTGGCGGTAGCAACGTTCTTAACAACGAGACGGGTGCATGGGTTCTGTACCAACGGGCTTTCATCCAATCAAAAGCCGGCATTCATCACAAGCCAGGGATAATAAGTTTTACCCTTGTATGTATGTACGTCCGTACGTCCAAAATTTTCGTCTAAGATTTTTCAGCTTGTGTATGCAGGAATGATTCGATATTTGGTATGGTGAGTTGCACCGTGTCTCCCTGCTACTCATCTACTTCCTTTTTGCCGACATATCTGCATGGCGGGGGCATCCGTATCCCATGGACACATTTTCTTTTATTTCAATCAAAATTTTGTTGTGGTCCAACAATGCCATAAAGTTTGAGTTGACAGTGGATGGGCATATCATGTGCTCTTGGTGCAGCAGTTTATTAGTCCCCTACCGGCTTTGCCGAAGGGGCCTTTAGGTTTGCACTTCGTCAGTCTGTCAGTCTGTCAGTCCATCACACTCAGTTTTCCGGACTTTTTTCCCATACTATAAGAGATATTTATCTAATATTTGGTATGTAAGTCTACCACCATGTTTTACAGATCAAGTTTGAATTTGGTTCCGGTTGATTGATTTTGGACGGAGTAATGGGCCTTTGACTTAGAAAATTTTGGTAAAATATAGGTTTTCCAGACTTTTTTTCTTAACTGTTCTAGATATTAAGCTAATATTTGCTATGTGAGTCTACCACTATGAGTTACAGATCAAGTTCGAGTTTGGTTCCGGTTGATTGATTTTGGACGGAGTTATGGGCCTTTGACATAGAAAATTTTGGTAAAATATAGGTTTTCCGGACTTTTTTTAGCTCACCTGACCTAAAAGGCCATGTGAGCTTTCGCCATCACTTTGGGTCTGTCGTCCGTCGTCTGTCGTCTGTCGTCTGTCATCCGTCGTCTGTCGTCCGTCGTCCGTCAACAATTTCAAAAATCTTCTCCTCTGAAACTGCTGAGCCAATTTTAACCAAACTTGGCCTGAAGCATCACCAGGGTATGCAGTTTGAAAATTGTGTTCGATTAGTCCGAAGACCAAACAACATGGCTGCTGTTACTAAAAATAGAACATAGGGGTAAATTGCTATTTTTTGCAAATAACTCAAAACCATTACAGATATCAAAAATCTGACATGGGGCAAAAGTGATCAGCATAGCAAGATCTACCTGCCCTGCAATTTCGAAGAAAATCTGAAAACCGGTCTTGGAGTTATTGCCCTTTTTCTGTAAATTTTGCAAAATTTTAACTTTATTAATTTTTTATCAGAAAAACTTTAAGAGATACAAGTCAACTTTTAATTGCAAAAATGTTCAGCATGTCAAGATCTACCCACCCTGAAATTTTGAAGAGAATTCAAAACCCTTTTAGGAGTTATTGCCCTTTTTTCACGGAATTTTCAAAATTTTCATATTTTCAATCTTTTATTTCTAAAACTATAGAAGATGAAGGTTAAGTGTCAATTGATAAAATGTTTGCAATGTTGTGATGACTTCAAAACTGATGTTAAAAATTACTGATTGACCGCCATTTTCAAAATGGCTGCTAAAAAAGGCGGGAAAATTCAACATTGTCCGATTTCAATGAAAATTTGTTTCCAAATAGATATTGATGTTGCGACTTCAAAACTGGTGTTGAAAATTTCTCGTTGACCACCATTTTCAAAATGGCCACCAAAAAGGCGGGAAAATTCAACATTGTCCAATTTCAATGAAATTTGGGTTCCAAAAAGGTATTGATGTAGCAGCTTCAAAACTGATGTTAAAAATTGCTCGTTGACCACCATTTTCAAAATGGCCGCCAAAAAAGGCGGGAAAATTCAACATTGTCTGATTTCAATGAAATTTGGTTTCCAAGTGGATATTGATGTTGCTACTGCAATACCGGTGTTGAAAATTGTTTGTTGACTGCCATTTTCATAATGGCCGCCAAAAAGGCGGGAAAATTCAACATTGTCCGATTTCAATGAAATTTGGTTTCCAAATAGATATTCATGTCGTAACTTAAAGATATGGTGTTAGAAATTGTTGTTGACTGCCATTTACCAAATGATTTCTCAACTTCAAAACTGGTGTCGAAAGTGGTCCTTAGCAAGACAATTTTTGTCAAAAAAGCCCAACAAAGAAGTACAGTAAAACATGATCAGACTTAAAATAGAGTCCAAGTTAATGATGGTGTTTGCTCTACCAAAGTTTGAGGACTGAAGTTCAACTGTACAATTTACAATGTTAACTTGATTGTGGCAACTGATAGCCAGGTGAGCGATACAGGCTCCAGGGAGCCTCTGGTTCTAAACTGTTTCAGATATGAAGCTTATATTTGCTATGTGAGTCTACCACTATAAGTTACAGATCAAGTTCGAGTTTGCTTCCAGTAGATTGATTTTGGATGGAGTTATGGGCCTTTGACTAGAAAATTTTGGTAAAATATAGGCTTTCCGGACTTTTTAGCTCACCTGGCTTAAAAGGCCATGCGAGCTATTGCCATCACTTGGCGTCGGTCGGCGTCCGGCCGTCCGTCGTAAACTTTTTCAAAAATCTTCTCCTCTGAAACCGCAGAACCAAATTTAACCAAACTTGGCATGAATCATTACCAGGGTATGTAGATTAAAAATTGTGTTCTATTAGTCCAAGGACCAAACAACATGGCTGCCATTACTAAAAATAGCACATAGTGGTAAATTGCAGTTTTTGGCAAATAACTCGAAAACCGTTAAATATATAAAAAATTTGACAGGAGTAAAAGTGATCAGCATGGTAAGATCTATCCTCTCTGCAATTTTGAAGAAAATCTGATTACCAGTTCTGGAGTTATTGCCCTTTTCCGGAAATTTTTCAAAATTTTAATGTTTTTTTTATTTTTTATCAAAGAAACTATAGCAGATAGAGGTCAACTTCAAATTGCAAAGATGTTCATCATATCAAGATCTACCCATATCCTGAAATTTTGGAGAAAATCCAAAAACCCTTGTAGGAGTTATTGCCCTTTTTTCACAGAATTTTCAAAATTTTCATATGTTTCGTCTTTTATTTCCAAAACTATAGAAGATGAAGGTGGAGATTTCAAAAGTGGTGTTGAAAATCGTACGTTGACCGCCATTTTCAAAATGGCCGCCCAAAAAGGCGGGAAAATTCAACATTGTTCGATTTCAATAAAATTTTGTTTCCAAATAGATATTGATGTTGCAACTTCAAAACTGATGTTGAAAACTGTTTTTTGACCGCCATTTTCAAAATGGCTGCCAAGAAAGGCGGGAAAATTCAACGTTGTCTGATTTCGATGAAATTTGGTTTCCAAATAGGTATTGATGTCGCAACTTCAAAACCGATGTTAAAAATTTTTCGTTGAATGCCATTTTCAAAATGGGCGCCAAAAAAGGCGGGAAAATTCAACATTGTCCAATTTCAATGAAATGTGGTTTCCAAATAGATATTGATGTTGCGACTTCAAAAATGATGTTGAAAATTGTTGAATGCCATTTTTAAAATGGCCACCAAAAAAGGTGGGAAAATTCAACATTGTCCAATTTCAATGAAATTTGGTTTCCAAATAGATATTGATGTAGCAATGTTTTCTTCACAATATAAGAAATATGTTTAAACTAGATTATAAAGGGGAACCCCTGCCAAAATTTTTTTTATGGAAAGGGGGACTTGGAATGTTTTGATTTCAGCAATATGTATTATCTGAATTAAAAGGGGAACCCCTGCCCAAATTTTTTTTTGAATGATGGTCTGAAATGGGTTGTAATGTATAGTGGGGCTTTAAATTACTGTGGAAACTGCTGAATCTACTTGCCCAATTGGAACCATACTTGGTGACAACTGTCAGTAGTCGGTTCCTATCGAAGAATGTTTCTGGTAAGTCCGCATGTATTCCAAGATGGCCGCCAGGGGAGGACATAGTTTAACATTGCACCCTATGGGAAAACACATTCAAAGACATTCTTCTCTGATACTACTTGGTCAGTTGGAATCATAACTTGGTCACAATAGGCCTTTAATGATCTTCTTAAAAAATAATGTCTGACAAGTCTGCATCTCATCCAAGATGGCCGCCAGCCGGGACCATTGTTTAACATTGGACCCTATGGAGAAAGCACTATCAATCATTTTCTCCTTCCAAACTTCTAGAAAATGAGACTCTTTAACATTGGGTTAATTTGGGCTGCAGTTTATGCCAGTCATGGACCAGGTGAGCTATACAGGCTCTTGAGAGCCTCTAGTTTTCTAAAGTGTTCCAGATATTAAGCTAATATTTGCTATGTGAGTCTACCACTATGAGTTACAGATCAAGTTCGAGTTTGGTTCCGGTTGATTGATTTTGGACAGAGTTATGGGCCTTTGACTTAGAAAATTTGGGTAAAATATAGGTTTTCCGGAGTTTTTTTCTAAACTGTTTCAGATATGAAGCTAATGTTTTCTATGCGAGTCTACCACTATGAGTTACAGGTCAGGTTTGAGTTTGGTTCCAGTTGATTGATTTTGGATGGAGTTATGGGCCTTTGACTTAGAAAATTTTGGTAAATATAGGTTTTCTGGACTTTTTTTCTAAACTGTTCCAGATATTAAGCTAATATTTGCTATGTGAGTCTACCAATATGGGTTACAGATCAAGGTCGAGTTTGGTTCCGGTTGATTGATTTTGGACTGAGTTATGGGCCTTTGACTTTGAAAATTTTGGTAAAATATAGGTTTTCCGGACCTTTTTTCTAAACTGTTTCAGATATGAAGCTTATATTTGCTATGTGAGTCAACCAATATGAGTTACAGATCAAGCTCGAGTTTGGTTCCAGTTGATTGATTTTGGACAGAGTTGTGGGCCTTTGACTTAGAAAATTTTGGTAAAATATAGGTTTTCTGGACTTTTTTTATACGATCGCAAAAATTTTGAGGTCGTAGAATGGTATGGTTGTCGTCGTGGTCGTCTGTAGACACTTTTGTTTTTGGTCAATAACTTAAGTTCCAGTTGACCAATCCTTACAAAATTTTAACACAATGATTCTTGGCACAAAAGGAAGACTTGTGTATGTTTTTGATATTCTGGCCCCTCCCATTTTCAAAAAGGGGCCAGAAAGGGACAAATTTGGTGTTTTTATATATTGGGCTGTAGAATCTTTATTATTTATCAGAATTTTATGGGGTTTATTTCTGTGTACTCCTGAGAAAATTTCCAATCTGGAGTATGTCAATGGAATTTGCGTCGGATGTACTGTTCCTGAAATAAATGGGGCCCAAAAGGTGCAAATTTCAAAAATATTAATTTCTTACTTTTTGTCCAATTTAGATGCAATTTTTGGCAATGGGTTCCTTATAAAATTAACATAGTGCTTAGCAATTAGATTTTTAGCTCACCTGGCCAATGGCCATGTGAGCTTTTGCCATCAATCGGTGTCCGTCGTCCTTCCGTCCGTTAACTTTTATTCAAAGATCTTCTCCTCCGAAACTACTGGGCCAATACTAATCAAACTTGGCCTGAATCATCACCAGGGTATGCTCTTTCAAGTTTGTGATTTTTATGTCCGTAGACCAAACAACATGGCCGCTGTTACCAAAAAATAGAACATAGGGGTAAATTGCTGTTTTTTGCAAATTACTTGAAAACCATTACAGATATCAAAATTCTGACATAAGTTAAAATGATCAGCATGATGAGATCTACCTGCCCTGCAATTTTGGAGAATATCCGTTTACCCGTCTTGGAGTTATTGTCCCTTTTCAGTAAAATTTTCAGTTTTTCGTTACTTCTGGTCTTATATATTGAAATTGATAGAAGATAGAAGTGAAGTTTGTATAACAAAAATGGTCAGCATAGTAAGATCTACATGTCCTGCAATTTTGAAGAAAATCTGACAACCCACATAGGAGTTATTTATTGCCGCTTTTTCTTTGAATTTTCACCATTTTTTAACGTTGTTATTTTTATTTCAAAAACTGTTTGAGATAAAGGTTAAATGTGGATTGCAAACGTGTTGAGGTTTTCCAGAACTACAATTTCTACATATTTCCAGCAGGTTTTCATCTCATCCAAGATGGTCACCAGCGGGGAAGATAGTTTAACATAGGACCCTATGGGAAATGCATACAAAGATCTTCTCCTCTGAAACCACTGAGCCGATGGGGACCAAATTTTGTCACAATAGTCCTTGGGTGGTCCCCTTTAAAGTTTGTGATTTTTTGGGTTTGTACCTCATCCAAGATGGCTGCCAGTGTGGAGCACAGTTTAACATAAGGGCCTTATGGGAAATGCATTCAAATGCCTTCTCCTCTGAACCCACAGAGCCAATTGGAACCAAACTTGCTTACAAAAGTCTTTAGATGTTTTCCTTCTAAGTTTATGATTTTTATGTTCATACCTCATTCAAGATGGCCGCAAGCAGGGAACATAGTTTAACATAGGGACCCTATGGGAAATGCATCCAAAGATCTTCTCCTCTGAAACTACCAAGCCAAATTGAACCAAACTTGGTCACAATAGTGCTTGGGTGGTCCACTTTAAAGTTTGTGATTTTTACGTTCTTACGTCATCCAAGATGGCCGCCAGCGTGGAACATAGTTTAACATAGGGATTCTGTGGGAAATGCATTCAAATGTCTTCTCCTCTGAACCTACTGAGCCAATTGGAACCAAACTTGGTTACAATTGTCTTTGGGTGATCCCTTCCAAAGTTTGTGATTTTTAGTTTGTACCTCATCCAAGAATGAAAATGTAACATCTGCTGAACTGATTTATATAGTATGAATGGGTGGTCTATAGGTGACAATGAATAAAACCAGTGACCAGGTGAGCAATACAGGCTCATGTGAGCCTCTAGTTGATAATTTATTTCTTTTCAGAGCTATAAAGGGCCAAAAGGGGCCAAAATTGCAAATAAGCATATCACCTAAAAATTTTATTTTTTTATCGGATTTTGATGGGATTTTTTCTTTTGATTCTTCTTGTTGTAAGCTTACAGATTTAAATCAACAGATTTAGCATATCTCTTACCCTTTTTGAGCTGTTAGGGTCAAAGCGGCCAAAATTGCAATTTTTAAAAAAAATGTAAAATCTTTATTTGTCATCGGATTTCAATGGGATTTTTTCCTTTGGATTCCTCTTGTTGTAAGCTTTTGGCAGTATGTCAACATATATTGTGTATCTCTTACCGTTTCTGAGCTAAAAGGGGTCAAATGTGCCAAAATTGCAATTTTTCAAATATGCAAAATCTTTATTTTTCTTTGGATTCCTCTTATTGTAAGCTTTTTGTAGTATGTCAACAGATTTTGTGTAACTCTTACTGTTTCTGAGCTTTAAGGGATTAAAAGGACTAATTTTTATGTTCCTTAGGCTTACTTTGTGTCCAGCTAATTACTGTGTCGAGCTCTTTACTGTGTCCACATTTACTATAAAATACACTTGCTCAAATTTCAGTGATTGAAATGCTGCGGTCGTATAATGCTGCGCTCGGCGTAGCCCTTTATTCTAAACTTTTCCAGTTATTAAGCTAATATTTGCTATGTGCAGGGTTCCCACAAGACCGGGAAAACGGGAAAAAGCCGGGAATTTCGTTTGAGGTGTTCCCGGCCGGGAAAAGGCTGTGAAATTCCATAAAATTAGAAAAAACCCTGAAATTTAATCGCCGAAAATTTTGATTTAAATTTGGGTTAACTCCCTTCGATCAAATGATGTTTCGTCCCCCGAAAAGTTCGTACCCGGAACTGTCGATTTAATTGTGTTTAGTACGAAATTAGAATCTAGGGACGAGTATTGATAGTGCCGAACTACTATAAAAAGTCATAGTCTTAATTGCGCTTGACATCACGAGATTTTAACATTGCAATTAAGCGATGAAAAATCATTAACAAATTATGGCGCGTTTCTCGAATATTATTTGCTTTTCTTCTAGTCAGCATGGTGGTGCTCGATTATAGCTTCTTCACACTACGAACACTCTGATCAATAATCGAGTGGGTCAGAACACCCGTGTTCCTACTGACTGCTTTGTTTTAGCGAAAAAAAACGTTGAAAATCTCAATAAATATTTGAAGTTGGTAATACCCGGAATTGAAATTCCACAGTACAATCTATTAATTATTCTATATTTACCGGAAAGTGATACACAGGTAGAGCAACAGATAAGCTGCGCATTTGCAAGATTACGCAATTAAAATAAATGAAAGCTCAATTTATTCTCTTTGACATGCGTTTAGTAACCAATTTAAAAGTGACCTTACCCAAATATTTCTGCAACAATGAGTTTTCTATCATGGAGAGTTGCGTAGTTTCATCCATTTGTCGCGTCAGAACTTTTGATAGATCAGGGTAGCCAAATCTTCTCGGTGTTAGCAAAACCGGTAAATTGAACCGTGTCCCTGTGGTTTGATTTTTGGTTCCGGGTAACAGTAGAACGGTTTTTAGAGTAAAATGGACCGAAATTTAAAACCGTCTTCGTAGAGGTGATTATTACCACTACGGATTTGGATTCGCATTGCAGATATAAGGTGTATTCATGAACTGGAAATACAACATACCTTTTTTCCGAAATTTGGCAATCAATGTTAAACAAGGGAAGCTTCTGATGGATAAGCAAAGTTGTTGTTAGTCTCGTTCGCAAGGGGCATCCCAACGTGTTGGGATGGTGAATGCCCTATCTATGCAGGGTAGTTGGATTATGATGCAGAAATAAACAATGAAAGTATATGAGTCTTTTTGTGTATTTATTTTTTAGCCATT
>MJUU01039595.1:144722-159616 GCA_002080025.1 Modiolus philippinarum
TGAGGTTCCTCACTCTGTTGAAGACCGTACGGTGACCCCTAGATGCTTTGTTTTGGGTCGTTTTAACCTGGATATGGGATGTTGTCTCCTTGACATTTACACCATTTCCTTTCTTTTTCATATATATGTAGTAAATGCAAAGGACATAACAAAGTATCTACAAAGGAAAGCCTGAACACAAACTTTCAAAGACAAAACTTCACTCCCTTTGAAGTACAAAAACCTCATTTATGGTTCTTGTACAAAAGAAGACCCATTACAGGAGGGTTGTATAGCCAGCTATTTTCCTGCCCCTACCCATTTCCCAATGGCAGTCATAACTCGATGCCCAAGGTGTTAACGCTTTCTTTAAGTCTTTCTACTTTTACTGATATTTTATTTGGATTGATGTATTTGACCCCTCCTTAATATCTCGTAAAAGTGCAGACTCACTAAGGGTCGCATGGAAGGCTTAATTTCCTGCCCCTACCCATTTCTTCCATTTTCAAGTGGCCATGGAGTTGACAGGTTACTAGTATAATATGGAATGCCTACACATGTAACCGACAAACTGTGTGAAGAAAATACACATCTATTGCAGTAAAAATAACTCTCCTCTGGAACAAGAGCATACACACTAGGGGTCCTATGGAAGGCTAAATTTCCTGTCCCTACCCATTTTCTTCTTTTCCATTCTTAGTTAAATTTTGTTGCCCCGATTGCCTATTCCTTCTTTATATCTCTCTTCTATTACTTGTGACTTTTTCAATTGGTTAGCTTGTTCTCTTCCTTACATAGCTGAAAAGTTGCTCACTGTTCATAACAGTCTAATTAATCAATCAATCAAAACAAGGAAGTAGAAATGAAGGTGGATAAAATTGATATAATCTTCACCATGCCAAAACATCAAACAATGACATTACCAATTTATATGCATGGACAGTTCGATCTTTTTCAATGACGCATGATTAAAATTTATACATGTAGCCTTGAAATTGATCCTTTTGATGGATGACGACAATTTTTAATAATAATAACACATGTATATTTTATTTTCTAATATAAAAACCCCAATATACTACAGCTCTAAGGAATGGAAACCCACCTCATTTTAACTGTAAGGGTTGAACATATATGGCTTTACCTAGGAAAATTGCTATGACCCAATTGATAACAAAAGTAAGAGTGCAATTACCCAATTAGTCAATTGTTATCTGGAGCTCTGGACACAGTAATAATTAAATACACGAGCCTATCCAAAATACAAGTTTGATGAAAATGTATATACGCTTGTCAATTCAGTGGTTGAATTTAATTTGGAGATCAATAGTTCAAAAGAAAATAAACATTTTTCACAATTAAAGGAATCTGAATGTTTTTTCCCATTTTCCGTGCTTGCAGAAGAAACTAAATACGTTTCAAGCACGTTTTTGAGTAAACTTTAAGGCAAAATCTATTTCACAATGTAAAAAAATGGATTCTTTAATCTCCCAATGAGTAAAGGGTTGTTGCAGTAAATATCACGATCATTTAGATTTTGATCTCCATATTGAATGTTCTGTTCCAGTTCTATGCCACTCGATTATCAATGTTTCATAGAACAGATAGAACATGTCCTGAACAGGATAATTGAGCTCGGCCCATGAGACCTTAAACAAGGAGAGATTATATGTGCTTCATAGTAAGTTCAAAGAGATAGTCTCATAGTGCTAGTTTGACTGGATTTCAATTGCTTGATTGTTGTTTCTGATGCAGAAGCAATGAGTTTGTTCAGGGAAAGGACCTTGAAAATTATAAGAAAGACCTTGAAAACTCCTTGAAAAGTCCTTGAATTTGATTACAATAATGTTGTGGGAACCCTGTATGTGAGTCTACCACTATGGGTTACAGATCAAGTTCGAGTTTGGTTCTGGTTCATTGATTTTGGACGGAGTTCTGGGCCTTTGACTTAGAAAATTTTGGTAAAATATAGGTTTTCTGGACTTTTTTTCTAAACCGTTTCAGATATTAAGCTAATATTTGCATTGTTAATCAACCACTTTGGGTTACAGATCAAGTTTGATTATGGTTTGGGTCCATTGATTTTTTGAGGGAGTTATGGGCCTTTGACTCGGGAAAACTTTTCTTCTTTAAATTAGCTATTTTTGCTGGTATAACAAAGAATTGTTCCACCGGTAGGGGACTTCTGTATTGCCTTGCTTGTTTAAATTAATGGTATCCACACTCCTAAACCAGCAAAGCACATGTAAGCATTTCCTGTAATATTATTAAATCAAAATTCACAATGGTAAATAGATGCCCGAAAAACAAAAAATAATTTTTGTTAATATGCATCTTTCATAACTTGACTATACTTTGTCATTTTCCCTTTTCCATCAGTTTTGGCTACAACCTATAATAACTTTATCATCCTTAATTTCACAGCATTTTGTGAAACATGGATACCTTCTTCTGTAACTGGATAGTTCACATAATTTATTTCCCTTCAAATTTTTACCATGGTGAGGATTTCCTTCGAGATTTTGTCATTATTGTTTGAGCTCAATCCATACATTGGGTTTTCCCAAGCAGATCTATAATGTGATATTAAATTTTAGTAATTTCATATACATATATATGATATAAGTTCGATTGTTTCCTCTTTTTTTTTCAGAGAACAGGAATAGTAGATGGCAATGTTATTAGAGTACTATGTAGAATGAGAAAAATTGGAGGGGACAGTACTAATCAGGCTGTACAAGATAAACTGTGGTAAGATTTCATGCAGGAGATACCAACTGTTGAGTCTGTACAGTATAGACTTTGGGAGGAATCAACAAAAGGGTTTGTTAGTTTCAATCAAATTAGGGACACAACTTTTACCTGAAAGTTGCATTTTCAATAAAAATACTATGGAAGTATATGTACTTTTATAATGTCACATCAATTTTCATGGTTTTGATATAATATAACTATCTCATGGGTATTTTAATTTGTTGTTTCAAATTTTATTCATTTAAACTCTAGGGAAAATGCATTGCTTCTTGATTCAGCGAACCATGAAATCCACAAAAATATGAATCCCATGAATAATAGCACTTTCAAAGTATATGATCATGTTTTAAACAGAACTTTGAAAGTCATAATCCTCAAAACCACACATTTTTAGCTCACCTCACGAAGTGAGGGGGGCTTATGTGAAACCCCTAGCATCCATGTCTGCGTCAGCGTCCTGTTAGGAAGAATGGTTAAGGTCCAATCCTGCTTACTGACATGCCCCACATCAACCATATTGGTATGCCTGATGCATTTTGGAATGATGACAACAATGCATGCTTCGGATGCTGTCTCTGACCTACATTTTACGCATTAGCGACTTGGTTAGGTAGAATGGTTGAAGTCCATTCCCGCTTACTGTCATGGCCCACATCAACCATATTGGTATGTATGATGCATTTTGGGATGACAACAGCAATGCATGCTTCGGATGCTGTCTCTGACCTACATTTTATGCATGAGCGACTTGGTTAGGTAGAATGGTTAAAGTCCATTTCCGCTTACTGACATGGCCCACATCAACCATATTGGTATGTATGATGCATTTTGGGATGACAAAAACAATGCATGCTTCGGATGCTGTCTCTGACCTACATTTTACACATGAGCGACTTGGTTAGGTAGAATGGTTAAAGTCCATTCCTGCTTACTGACATGGCCCACATCAACAATATTGGTATGTATGATGCAATTTAGGATGACAACAATGCATGCTTCGGATGCAGTCTGTAAACTACAATTTATGCATGACTGAGTCTGTTATAAAGAATGATTATAGTCTATTCCTGTTTACTGACATGTGCAACATGTGACAATGCTCCGCAACGAGGTGAGCTTAGCAGGCTGTAGCTGCTTTCTATGTTTGGTGGGAAATTATACCCCCACTCATGAGTAGGCGGTATATTGGAATACCATTGTCCGTCCGTCTGTCCTTCCATCCGAAGTTTTTCTCATCTACTGCTTGGCCTATTTATTTCAAATTAGGTATTTGACTTTATATTTAGGGGAATGCGTGTCTCCCATTTTGGTCGCCTTATGATATCAACTTCCTGTTTGGCGGGACTTCACCATTTTTCCCTTTATTGAACATAGTGAAAATTTTCGGCATACTTTTCTCAGCTACTGCTGGGCAGATTTAATTCAAATTTGGTATTTGACTGTATATATAGGGGAATCTGTTGTCTGCCATTTTGGTCACCTTATGATATCAACTTCCTGTTTGGCGGGACTTGATGTCAATTTAAGAGTGTAACAAACCCTGTTCAATCTGATCAGGATAAACTTTGGTTAGTTTCCATAGTGACAGGATATGTTTACATGTCAGTCTGCAAAGGATATACTTTTATAAGTTTCTATGGTAGGAGGTGCTAACATGTCAGTCTATATGGGGTAAACTTTGATATCTTTCTATAATAGGTAGGGGTACAAACCAATCTCTTAACAGTAAGGATTTTTTGGTAAAAGATAAAGAAGTTAATTCTGTAAAAATTGTCAGCAAGCCAGATTTTGAGAGGAATATAAGAGATTAAGCTATTGGTAGGGCACATTTCCGGAAAAATGGACTTGGGGGTCTTTGAAGGCACTTTTTAGCTCACCTGGCCAAAGGCTATGTGAGCTTTTGCCATCACTCGGCGTCCATCCCGTCCGTCCGTCCGTCTTCCGTCCGTCTGTCTGTCGTCCGTCCGTCAGTCCGTTAACTTTTATTCAAAGATCTTCTCCTCTGAAACTACTGGGCCAATCCTAACCAAACTTGGCCTGCATCATCACCAGGGTATGCTCTTTTTAGTTTGTGATTTTTATGTCCATAGACCAAAAAACATGGCCGCTGTTACTAAAAATAGAACATAGGGGTAAATTGCCGTTTTTTGCAAATCACTCGAAAACCATTACAGATATCAAAATTCTGACGGGATAAAAATGATCAGCATGATGAGATCTACCAGCCCTGCAATTTTGGAGAATACCGTCTTGGAGTTATTGCCTCTTTTCCGTAAAATTTTGAGTTTTTCGTTACTTCTGGTCTTGTATATTGAAAATGATAGAAGATAGAAGTGAAGTTTGTATAACAAAAATGGTCAGCATAGTAAGATCTACATGTCCTGCAATTTTGAAGAAAATCTGACAACCCACATAGGAGTTATTGCCACTTTTTCTTTGAATTTTCACAATTTTTGAACGTTTTTACTTTTATTTCAAAAACTGTTTGAGATAAAGGTTAAATGGGAATTTCAAAAGTGTTGAGGTTTTCAAGAACTACAATTTTTACATATGTCCAGCAGGTTCGCATCTCATCCAAGATGGCCACCAGCGGGGAAGATAGTTTAACATAGGACCCTATGGGAAATGCATTCAAAGATCTTCTCCTCTGAAACCACTGAGCCAATGGGGACCAAATTTTGTCACAATAGTCCTTGGGTGGTCCCCTTTAAAGTTTGTGATTTTTGCGTTTGTACATTATCCAAGATGGCTGCCAGCGTGGACTACAGTTTAACATAGGGACCCTATCGGAAATGCATTCAAATGTCTTCTCCTCTGAACCCACTGAGCCATTGGAACCAAACTTGGTTACAATAGTCTTTAGATGTTTTCCTTCAAAGTTTGTGATTTTTATGTTCATACCTCATTCAAGATGGCCGCCAGCGTGGAACATAGTTTAACATAGGGACTCTATGGGAAATGCATTCAAATGTCTTCTCCTCTGAACCTACTGAGCCAATTGGAACCAAACTTGGTTACAATTGTCTTTGGGTGATCCCTTCCAAAGTTTGTGATTTTTCGTTTGTACCTCATCCAAGAATGAAAATTAACATCTGCTGAACTGATTTATAGTATGAATGGGTGGTCTATACGTGACAATGAATAAAACCAGTGACCAGGTGAGCGATACAGGCTCATGTGAGCCTCTAGTTATTACTCCCCAGCACCCATTGAATTTCTTCCTAAATGTACAATACGAAAAGATGATGAAAACACAACCACCCATAGATATTTATATAAAGTGCCTTCAAAGGTCCCACATCACCTTTCCGGGACAGCCCTAACTATAACACAGTCAATGAGCCTTCATAGATGCATGTATTATGAAAACTATTACACATGTACCAGGGGTTGATTTAGAAATAAATCATCAACTTGCATGGGAGAGGTCACCAATAAATATTACTTGCCCTTCCTAAAATGAACCTGTCCTTCCACATTCCTAATTTAAGATAAATAAAATTTCAACTGGACAAGTGGACAAGTCAGTATCAAATTTAAGTGGCCCAGGACAGATTTTTACTACCTGCAGCCAAGAGGGAGAGCTCTTAGATCTGTCCCTATGAACGAAATTCCTTCATAAGTAGTCGGATTGCTACTTAAGATAAGTTTTTCAAAAATTATTTCTTCAAAAGGAAACTGGTTTACTGAGTAAAATTTTATACAGTTTAAGGATTCTGTGGAACATAAGGCAAGTATAAATGGAAGTTTTGCCTTTCTGAGGTGCTTACAACCATTTGGAATCTTAAAGGTTTAAAATTAATACCTGCAGCAATAAGTCACACATTATGCCCTCTGTCACCCTATCAAACTTGAAGTGATTAAGGAAAGAGGTTTTCAATTTTGAATGCTTCTTGGGAAAAGTAGAAAACTAACTAAAAACTTTTGAAAGCTCTTGTTTGAATAGCTTTCAAGGATCAAGAGATTCATTGGTATAGTACAAAATGTGAAAAAAATTATTCAAAATTGACAAATGAAATCCATTATCTCTTGCAAGAAAAATTATACCCCCACTCGATAGAGAGTGGGTATACTAGATTCACCTTGTCTGTCCGTTCGTCAGAAAATGTGAAAACATGAATTTTTCGCCACATTTTCTCAGCTTCTACAATAGGGATTGATTTCAAAATTGGTATGCAGCCTCTATATGGTTAGTTGTAAGAAACGTCTTATTTTGAGTCCAATTAGATGTGCACTTCATGTTTGACAAACTGTGGAAGTTACAAAATGAAGTGAAAACGTGAATTTTTTGCATCATTTTTCTCAGCTTCTACAAGAGGGGTTCATTGCAAAATTTGTATGCAGCCTCTATATGGTTAGTTGTAAAGAACCTCCCATTTGAGTCCCCTCAGATGTGCACTTCCTGTTTGACGAAATTTGGAAGTTGCTAAATTTATTGAAAACATTAATTTTTCGTCACATTTTTCTAAGCTTCTACAAGAGGGGTTCATTTCAAAATTTGTATGCAGCCACTATATGGTTAGTTGTAAGGAAGGTTCTATTTTGAGTCCTGTCAGATGTGTACTTCCTGTTTGAAGTAATGTGGATTTACATGTAGGTACGAAATTGAGTGAAAACGTGATTTTTTCATTGCATTTTTCTCAGCTTGTACAAAAGGGATTCATTTCAAAATTGGTATGCAGCCTCTAAATGGACAGTTGTAAGGAACCTCCTATTTTTACTACGTGTTTGATGAAACTTGGAATTGAGTGATGAAATGTAGTGAAAACAGGAATTTTTTATACAGGGTTCAGTGAGTGGGGGTATACCTGGTTGCCATTTGGCTACAGCTCTTGTTGAAAATGTTTAAGGATTGTGAGACCATTATATCCAAATACCTCCACAAAAATCAAAGTGAATTAACAAAAGGGTTGTCAGGTTCTTGAAGTAGGAGCACAACATGTAAACAATTGCTTAAAATTGACAAAGGAAGTTCCATAAATCAAAATTTCAATAAAAGTATACAGATCATGAGACTATCATATCCAAAAGCTTCTCAAAGTTTGAAGTGAATGATTAAATACATGTAACAAAATACCGAAGTTGTACAAAGCTTTTAAACACATTTCAACAACTAATGTCTCTTCAGTGCACATCATGGATGGCAAATTAGAGCATGACATGTAAAAATTGCTTTTAATTTTTGAATCAAGTCCCTAAACTCTTGCATGAAAAATGTGAATATTGCCAAAATATATAAACAGTTCAGGAGATCATCTTTCTCAATAGTTCTACAAAGCTTTGACATAATTAAGTATCCGTCATTAGATAGGTGTATGATAAGTTAGCACTGCCTTGAAATATACATTTAAATCCACTTGTTTTGTTTCAGGGAACTTGCTAATGCAGTTGTAGATCCAGATGAACCAGGAGATTTTAATCAGGGTATGATGGAGTTAGGAGCTACTGTCTGTACCCCCAAAACACCAGCATGTGACAAATGTCCTGTACAGAGTCTTTGTCTAGCTTTTCAAGAGGTATAACTTGATTTTGAACATGGTACAATGGATTTTGGGGACTACAGTCTGTAAAATACCAGCATGAGACAAATGTCCTGTACAAAGCTTTTGTTTGGCTTCTCAGAAAGTAAAACCTGGCTTTCATTAAAGTATGATGGATTAAGGAGCTACAGTTAGTACCAGGTATCCGGAAATGCCACTTTTTTGTTGGTCATGACCGAAATTTTCAATTTTTGACCGAAATGAATTTCAACTTTTCGGACATTTAAAAAAATTGTTTGTAAAAAAATCGGACATTCTACAAGACAGTGCATAAAGAATTTGACTTTAATCATTAAATTTGATGTTATATGTCAACAGGTAATTACTAAATAAACATGTCATCCCCTTTAATCGGATTAACAGCACGTGATTAGGACAGGTAACACCTTTGTTGATTGCCAATTACGAATTAATTACCCTTGTGATGATGATAACAAGGGGTGGTAAATACCCAGGGTGTAAATATTGGCAGAGGAAGCATTTGAAAAAGGATTGTACTTCAAACGTGATATTTTCTTTTTAATTTCAACTTGATACTGACCGACTTACTTTCCGATCGCACATGCATGTTCATAAAACTTATGCGAAGATTGATAAAACCCTAACATTGCTGTAAATAAAAATTAATTTAAATCCCACTGAAATACGTTAGTGCCTCGAATAGCCTTTCCAATTTTAATGCGTTTGCATTTCACAGCTGTTCCGATTTTGTTAGAAATCACAACATATGTGTCATTTCCGGTTTACTTTCGTTTTGTCATCGAAGGAATATCAACTGCAATTTTGACATTTGGACATCACTGCTGATAATAAACTTGGTTTATTAACCTAATGCAGTGATAATACAACCTTGGGCATCAGAATGCGAGATAAGAATCATACATTGCATAGAAAACATAGCTTAAAATAAGCATCATTGGAAAAGGGGGGGGGGGAGTGGGGTTGGTAATGACGATGTCAAAAATTTTATTCACATGTTCTGACCTCCCAAAAAATGACTGGAATCAGTTCCAAAAATTTCCGGATCCCTGGTTAGTACCCCCAAAACACAAAATGTCCTGTACAAAGCCTTTGTCTAACTTTTCAAGAATCATACCTGGGTTTTAATCAAGGTATGATGGAGTAAGGAGTTACAGTCTGTATCTCCAAAACATCAGCATGTGACAAATATCCTGTACAAAATCCTTGTTTGGCATATCAACAGGTAAAGTGTGGTAAAACCTGTCTAAATTGAACCCTGACTAAACCCAAATTCAGTCTTACTTAACCCTGTGTAAACCCAAACCCTGTCTAAACTGAATCTTAACTAAACCCAAACTGTCTAAACTGAACCCTGACTACACCCAAAACTTTTTTTATGCCCCCTCCGCTAGGCGGTCGGGGGCATTAAGGTTTACCTTAATCCGTACATCCGTCCATAAGTATTTATGAACTGTGACCTTGACCTTGGGGGTACCAACCCGGAAATCGATAGGGTTCTGTCTTAGGTGATAAGTAAGCACATGACCAACTTTGTTTTTGATCCAATGTAGTATACTCAAGTTATCATCCGGAAACCAAAATTTTATTGAAATTTTAGTCTATTTTTAGCAACTGTGACCTTGACCTTGGGGGTACCAACCCGGAAATCAATAGGGTTCTGTCTTGGGGGATAAGTAAGCATGTGACCGAGTTTGGTTTTGATCCAATGTAGTGTACTCAAGTTATCATCCGGAAACTTAAATTTTATAGAAATTTTAGTCTATTTTTAGCAACTGTGACCTTGACCTTGGGGGTACCAACCCGGAAATAGATAGGGTTCTGTCTTGGGTGATAAGTAAGCATGTGTCCAAGTTTGGTTTTGATCCAATGTAGTATACTCAAGTTATCATCCGGAAACCCAAATTTTATTGAAATTTTAGTCTATTTTTAGCAAATGTGACCTTGACCTTGGGGATACCAACCTGGAAATCGATAGGGTTCTGTCTTGGGTGATAAGTAAGCACGTTACCAGGTTTGGTTTTGATCCGATGCAGGATACTCAAGTTATCATCCGGAAACCAAAAAGATGGACGTACGGACGGAAGTACAGACGTACGTACGTCCGTCCGTCTGTCCGTCCGTCTGTCTGTCCGTCCCCCCGAAGGTTTCCGACTGACAACTTTTGAACAGAATAAGATACAGTCTTCAAGCATGGTATGTAGCTTGTTAACCACAAAACTCAGGTCGAGTTCAAATACAGGTTCAGAGGTCCAAGGAGTTCTGGAGTTATGCCCCTTGATACTTCAAAATTTTGTGAAATGTGGCGGGGTATCATGTAATCCACCATTACTTTTTTTACATTCACATACCTGTCAACTCACCCGATTTCTGCGGGTCAGACCCGATATTTTCCTTTGTCGCCTGATGAAATGCAGTAACCCGATCGGGTTGTCAAATAACCCGAAAATCGAAGTCGTCACCCGTGTTCACCCGGATTTGATTTCCGGTAACGTTTTGTGTCTTAATGTTCGTATTTACATTTCCGGTTGTGTTTTTTTTTACTCTATCCGTTTGGAATACTGTCTCCTAATTAAGCCGTTATGGAGTTTGATGAGCCGTTTTTAAGATAACACCACGCACTGAGTGTAGCCTACTGGGAATGTCTTCAACTCAATGGAAAAGACCGATTTCTGGACTAGCAATGTCGTCAACAACCACACAAAACGGAACAGCTTTACAAGTGTTCGCGGTGGAAATAAAAGTTTGATTGGGACGTTTGGTAAAATCAAGCGACCTGGTGAATAATAAATCAGACAGTCAACTTTACTGATAGTTACAATGATCAACAACGATTTTAGGTCAGAATTAAAAACGATTTTAGGTCAGAATTAAAAATTGACACATTATGCCCAGTTTTGGTCCAAGTATCCTGATCCTGTAAAAATCTTAATCAGAAAAGGTGAAACTAATCCAAAGGTATTCAATAGACATGAAATTTAATTATCATGTCTGTTGTTTAAAAGTATGTAGTAAGTGATTATTATAGTATGTAAATAAATTGCTCAATAAGTAAATAATAATGTTGAAAAAAGTCTGTCACGCATTTATAATAGAATAATTGGGATGAAAAAAGTTCGTCACGCGTTATGACCAGATTTTTTACCATCCAATGCAGGTCATGACCAGATTTTGGGTCACTGGAGGTTGACAGGTATGCATTCATACAAATAACATGACTATCAAAATTATGCATAATAATAATATCATTAATTTAATAATAACTTATTTTGACTAAATGATCCTTTTCACTCCATACATACCAAATAATCAACACTAATATTCCCTCTCTTTTAATATTCTCCTCTCGTCTTCCTACAACTACTCTCTTTTCAAATAAAGCAACAACATTCATACTCACTCTTTATTTCATACTCACAGTAAATAAATAATATCTGCTCCTATATTAAAGTGTAATATAATGACTATCAGTTGAAAATTGAAATAAAATATAATTACAAGGAGCCCAAAATGTTTGGGTCTTATCTAATATATTTGTTTTTCCACCATTATATATATCTAAACTTTTATAATATGAAACAATCTGTTTCAAACCATTTATATTTGGAATAGATTCATCAAGTTTGCATTTGTAGATATAGTTTTTTGCAATAATAAGAAGCAAATTCAATAAGGCCATACAAAAATAAAGATTAGATTCTCAGGCCATTTTTCTGAAAAAATGATGAGGCAGGGAGGGAGAAGATTTTTATTTTTATTGGTTCAAAATCATGATGAGGCATATTTTTACATTACTGAAACGCCCAAAAAGTGATGAGGCAGGTGATTTTATTTTTTTTTTATTTGAAACTTGAATAAAAAAGTAAAATTAGTTCCCAAAATAGAGATGAGGCAGGGGCCTGAGAAGCTAATGGATTTTTTTATTTTGCCTAATGCCGAATATTTCACATAACCAAGTTCTCCATATTAATATCTGGAAATACCCTTTGAAGTCTGGAGAAAAATTCTATTAATAAAGACTGTGTATGGCAACATTCATAAAAAAAAACATGTTCAATAGTCTCATCATAATGTTTACAAAAAGAACATAGTTTTGAAGTTTTCAGTTTAATCTTATATAAAAACAAATTTGTTGGCAAAATTCTATGCAACAATTTGTATTGAAAAGTTTTCAAATAAGAATTTTTACAACTTTTTTGTTAAGTAAGAAAATTACTGCTCCATTCGAAACTTTCCATATTAATGTTTTGGTGCCATGTATCAATTTTATGACGTGGTAAAACAAAAATACCTTTTATTAAATCCTGATACACATACTTAATGTTCTTACTACACCCAAAACTTGTTTATACTGAACCCTGACTAAACCGAAAACATGTTTAAACTGAACCTTGACTAAACCCAAAACCTGTCTAAACTGAATCCTGACTTAACCTTGACCTGTCTAACTTAAACATAATGTGTCTTCCCATTCTGTCAATATTATATCAGTCACATTGTCTAATGATCCAAGGGAACTTAAAAAGGTCATATTATACAGGTGGTTGCTTAATACATTTTAAAACAAGTGAAGACCCTAAAAGATGTCTCGCCCGTCCCTGCTGGCCTTTAAATTGATGTGAAATCTAAGTGAACTAATCAGAAAAGTGAACATGCTCACTAGACTATGAAATTGAGGTCAAGGACAAAAGTCACCTGCCAGACTGACATGTACTACCCAAGACCAACCTACATACCAAATATTATCAACCTACCACTTCTTGTTATAAAAGTCACACTTTGGATTTGTTTTAAGGTTGAAAAAGACAGACAACAGAAATCAAAACACTTCAAGAAAGATGAAGATAAAAAAATAAAGAATGTTCAGGATATTGAAAGTTGTAAGTATTTATTTGAAAAGAAATATAGATGTAACGGCTAGCTTTGTACTCCACTTGAGCATGGGTCGTAGAATTATCTATCGTAACTTGTTTTTACCAGGATTAACACTTCATTTGGTGATTTAATAGTTTTATTTATGCATGAAGATAATATTGATTTACCAAGTTTTCCAAGTTAAAAGGTGTATTGTCAAGGGTGAAAAACGAGATTTGTTGTCAGTCTGTAGGAGGTGATATCACAATACCTTTGCCAAAGTCGTTTAAATGAATTATCATGGCATATTTACATGAACAAATCTGCCATAGTAAAGTTGTTACTAAAAGGTTCATACATTGTAAAAAAATCTCTGTACTTAAAAAGTATAGCTAATCCCAAAAGAAATATGTCAAATATATTCATTTATTGACCACGAAAACTCTTACATCTCTTTCATGTGCTCATCACATTCATGAAATAATGAGAGAATGAGTTTGCTCACTTGAATATATGTAGACAGTTATAATTTTGATGTCAAAGAAACACTACATGTTTAAATCATTTAGCCAAGGTTGGTAAGGGGTAGCATGACTGAGTGGTATGGAACTTAGGGGGACACCACAGTGAATTTTACTTTGCCAAGAAAAGATTTCAAGGCAGTTACAGTAGCTAAGACTTCTTCCAGATTTTCCAACTTTTGAAATTTAGGCTTTCTTACTCCTCAAGCCTTTTGACCACTACTGATTTTCATATTTTCACATATTTTCCTTTCCCCATCCATTGGAAAAAAGGTAGGTCACAATCTTAAAGATTTTCATGACTGAAAATCTTTATGGCCTAGTGTAATCAAGGGGATATAACCAGACTCCAGGATATTTTAAATTAAGTGTTGTAAATTGGTAACATTAAGTATTAAAGTGCATCTTATCCTATTTGGTTTGTTCAATTTCAGTGAAACTGCAAAGATATTGTATGACCTGAAAAAGTTCATGAAGAAAATTTATTAGTTAAAAATAAACTAGAAAAACTGTGAGCAAAGCTCACTAATAAATACCCCCCACAACCCCATTTGATTCCAGAAATTATAAAATCAATCAAATCAAATTCTGAAATAGAAGGTACACATCTACATTATGTCATGAACACTGTGCTAAAGTTTCATGAAAATCTATTCAGTGGTTCAGGAGGAGTAGTGGATAAGAGGTGGGTATCCCCTTGTAATGTAATGGCTAAGTCCATGTTTTGCTATGGGAAACCCAAAAAATCAATCAAATCAAATTCTGAAATAGGAGGTACACATCTACATTATGTCATAAAGACTGTTTTTTAAGTTTCATGAAAATCTATTCAGTGGTTCAGGAGGAGTAGCAGATAAGAGATGAGTACCCTCAGGTGTAGCGGACAGACAGACAGACAAAAAGACAGTATGGGAAACTCCAAAAATCCAACAAATCAAATTCTGAAATAGGAGCTGCACATCTACATTATGTCATAAAGACTGTTAAAGTTTCATGAAAATCTATTCAGTGGTCCAGAAGGAGTAGCGGATAAGAGATGGGTACCCCCTTTGTAATGTAAAGGCTAAGTCCATGTTTTGCTATGGGAAACCCCAAAAATCAATCAAATCAAATTCTGAAATAGGAGTTGCACATCTACATTATGTCATGAAGACTGTGTGAAAGTTACATGAAAATCTGTTCACTGGTTCAGGAGGAGTAGCGGATAAGAAATGGGTATCCCCTTGTAATGTAATGGCTAAGTCCATGTTTTGCTATGGGAAACCCC
>MJUU01039596.1:2663-15150 GCA_002080025.1 Modiolus philippinarum
TTTTTGGAAGGGACCATCTAAGGACCATTGTGGCTTAGTTTAGTTTTAATTGGACTAGTAGTTTCTGAGAAAATGATCTTTGAATGTCTTTCCCATAGGGTCCAATGTTAAAACCATGTTCCCCGCTGGCGGACATCTTGGATTAGGTACGGACCTGCCGGATGCCTTTTTTGGAAGGGACCATCTAAGGACCATTGTGACCAAGCTTGGTTCCAATTGGATCATTGGTTTCAGAATAGAAGATGTTTGAATGAAAAGTTTACGACGGACGGACGGACGACGGACGCCGGACGCAAAGTGATTTCAAAAGCTCACCCTGGAAGAGCCAGGTGAGCTAAAAGGTACTATAAGACAAACGTATAAGAAGTAATGGTACAAACAAAACAAGTACATAAAAACTAAATATTAGAGTTAATGAATGGGAAGGGCACAACTAAAGACAACGCCCCCCAGCGTCCGACTACTCTCAAACCGCTTCACTACATTTGCGGTGCTCTACGTCCAAGACGCTGGGAGACAGGCCTAAAAGTATTAGTCACGGTTAATTGCACGGGGGATGGAAAATGAACTTTACCATAGGCCCTAAGGTTCACTACTTCTCTGACTACCCCTGTTGTTGGATAAACCTCTGACTACCTGTTTTTGTTAAGATCTCTGACTGTCCCTGTTGTTGGATAAACCTAAAACCGATTAAATAAATCTGTCCCCATCGTCAGTTTGTTACATGTTTATCTTTTGTCAGATTCTGTATTTAAGAAAACACAATGTCATCAAATGTGATAGGAAACAGACAAACTATTGTTTACATTCATACACAATGTAGGATTTTGTAATCTTTTTACAAAGGAACTGCCAGTTGTTGCTATAGAATCAAACGATGAATCCGTCACAACATCACTGCATTTGATTGGTCAAGAAGGTCAGATAGGGACATATTTATTGAATCAACCCCATGACTGTCAACAGGGACAGTCAGAGGTGTTATCCAACAACAGGGACAGTAAGAAACAAGGACCGTCAGAGGTTTTACTCACAAAACAAAAGGTTTAAGAAATAAAAAAAATAAAACATTCTCAGAAGATATGCAAATATAGGGCTATGCCGAACACAGCATGATACGACCAACATGATAAGCAACAACGGGTAATCAGTAGTTATGTCCAGCAACAGAAACAATCAGATTATTTCACCGACAACAAGAACAGTCACCAACGACATGGGCAGTCAAAGGTTAATCCAACAATAGGGACAGCAAGAGGTTTCACTACAGGGACAGTCAGTCAGAGGTTTTAACCAACGACAGGGACAGTCAAATATTTACCTGACAATAGGGACAGTAAGAGGTTTTAACAACAACAGGGGCAATAATATACAGTTACTGTCTTTTGTTGAGGTAAATGTGCAGTGTTATTGACTTTTGGGGAAACAGATATTCATCGAGCCGCATGGCGAGGTGAATATCTGTTTTCCCAAAAGTCAATAACACTGCACATTTACCGAAACTAAAGACAGTAACTGTTTTATTCTATTATCCGATAAATACATAATAATTCTTTTTATTATGTATTATACTATACACCTAGAAATTTTCTATGGATGTCGAATTAACGATTAAAAAGGCTTTGAACATTTGCATAAAATAAATGAAATATATACTTTTCAAAAAATATTTGGAGGATAAGTAAAACAATAAATATAACATTATTATTATCTTTACTGTCAGAAATTTACAGATTCTAGCTAACACTGAGTTTGCGGTTTTTTTCCATTGTTCTTCATTGGTGGGAGATTGTGAAGAAGGGAGGGAATTGACATTTTAATGTAACAAGCGAACGTTCTTTAAAAACTTTATTTAAAGAATAAATTTTTTATCCTAAATAATCGATGATTTCTGTCTTTTAAATGAATGCTTGTGTTCTTCCTTTTCACTCCTTGCATCTGTGTAATGTGCGACGATTCTGCGCTATGTGTTGTCGACATCCGTCGGGAGATTTTTTCCCAAAATATTGTGTGAACGCCGTTACCAGTGTTACGCTGACTTGTTTCGTATTTTAAGTGTCTTCCTCTTTGCATATTTGCACCATTTTCGCTGATCTTCTTTTCTTTAGATGAAGCAATTCTGTTTTTAGTGATGCCGATGACGTTGTCACGTGACAATGTTACATAGCAATGTGATTGGACGATATAAATACGGGATTTCCCTTTTTCTAAAAATATGTCGCACGTGACGTTTCCTGCGGTGAATATCCTTTTCATGGAGTGAATATCCTTTCTATCGAGTGAATATCCTTTTTTATTCATTTTAATGTCAATGCAACTTTACCATTAGTATTTATATATTATAGAATAAGAGGTTTTATCCAACAACAGGGACAGTCAAAGGTTTATCCAAAAACAGGGACAATAAGAGATTTTATCCAAAGATGCAGTTTTTGAACACTACTTGATCCGTTCTATTTAAGTATCTCTCAACAGATATATGTAGCATACGTATTGAAACAATAAAATAGAAGTGGGATTGGGGAGGGTGGGTTTGGTCAATCTGATTTTGCCTAAATTTTATCCATTTAAAAGCAAAATACATATTTAGTTTGCAACATACCCCCGTCAAATATGTGATAAAAAGACTATGAAATGTCTTTTCCGGTATCTGCCCTGATATCAGCCTCTACCAATATCTGCCCTCCGCTACCGTGTCAAGCGGATATAAGGTCTCGGGACTGATATCAGGGCAGATACCGGAATAGACATGTAATAATATATACTTATCCAACAACAGGGACAGTCAAAGGTTTATCCAACAACAGGGCAATCAGAAGTTTTATCCGACAACAGGGCCAGTCAATGGTTTATCCAACAACAGGGACAATCGGAGGTTTTATCCAACAACAGGGCAGTCAAAGGTTTTAACCAGGTTTATCTGACAACAGGGACAGTAAAAGGTTTTATCCAACAACAGGGGCAATTAGTTGTTGTATCCAACAACAGGGGCAATAAGAGATTTTATCCAACTACAGTGATGGTCAGAGGTTTTAACCAGCGACAAGGACAGTAAGAGGTTTCATCAAACAACAGGGATAATAAGAGATTTTATCCAACTACAGGGAAAGTCAGAGGTTTTAACCAACGACAGGGACAGTCAAATGTTTATCTGCCAACAGGGACAGTAAGAGGTTTTATCCAATAACAGGGACAATCAGAGGTTTTTTCCAACAACAGGGACAGTCAAAGGTTTATCCAACAACAGGGACAATTAGAGGTTTGACAGTCAAAGGTTTATCCAACAACAGGGACAGTCAAAGGTTTATCTGACAACAGGGACAACTAGATCTGTCACCGAATGGCAGCCAGGTATACCCCTGCTACTTGAACCCTGAATCTATATCAACAACTGTGACAGTCACAGGTTTATCCAAAAACAGAGACAAATAGATCTGTCACCGAATGGCAGCCAGGTATACCCCTGCTAATTGAACCCTGAATCAATATCAACAACAGGGACAGTCACAGGTTTATCGTAAAACAGAGACAAATAGACCTGTCACCGAATGGCAGCCAGGTATACCCCTGCTAATTGAACCCTGAATAAATATCAACAACAGGGACAGTCACAGGTTTATCCAAAAACAGAGACAACTAGATCTGTCACCGAATGACAGCCAGGTATACCCTCCGCTAACTGAACCCTGAATCAACATGGCAAGTGTAAATTTAAGTGAGTAGTGAATCTCATCTCTTTGGACCCATAAGGCCAATGTTAAATTTCATTTTTCCATCCCCTGTGCAATCAACCATGACTTATACTTTCAGACCAGTCTTCCAGCGTCCTGAACGTAGAGCACCGCAAACGTAGTGTAGCTGTGTGAGAGTAGTGGGACGCGGGGGGACGTTGTTTTCAGTACCGCCCTACCCATTCCATAACTTATTGCGGTCGTANAAAAATCAAGAAAAAAATCATGTCAAATCAAATTTTTAAATAGCTAGTGCACAATGGCAATACGCACTGAACATTCTGTGAAAGTTGCATTGAATTTCATCAAGTGGACTTAAGGAGATCATTTGTCTCGACAAAGTGTGTACCCATATAGTGGACGGAATAATGAAAGAACGGACAGAACGATGACACCATGATCACTTTATACCGTCCCCTAAAGTAGGAGGTATAATAAATCAGATTACATTTAGATCAGTTTTACTTTCATAATGGAAACTCCAATTTGAAAGTTCTTCGTACATGGAGCATTAAACCTGCAGTTTCATTTTGACCCAAAATATTATGTTACAAACCAAGTTACGCTGTATTGTAATATTTCTAGGAATCATTGGAAATTTATAATGGTTTCTTGTGTTACAGCAGAGGAACAACCCACTGAAGTGATGTTTGATTGATTGATTGTTGTTTGGTACAATAGCCATAAGCAAATGAATCTATTGATGCAGTTCAATTTGGATGGAAGACAGACATCCAGATTGAGACAGAAAATGTCTCTTGCCACAAGAAAAGGGCAGACATTTATGATGTACTAACAGCAAAATTTTGGCATTAAAGAACAACTATCAACTAGTGGAGATCAAATTGGACCAGTAAGTTCACTAGTTATCAAGTATAAGAATGTCCAACTGCCAACTATCTTTGATCAGACGGAGGCCATCATGGACATTTTACCTTGATAAAGTTCTGTTGTCACATTTATTCATATGGCTTGCTAGTACACTTAATGCATACAGAAGCTAGCCTAGATAACTGTCATTTCAACAAAGAGATTGGTGCAAAGTTAAATATTTTTTTACGAAAGGATATAGAGTGAATGAACATGAGACCATAACACATATGTTAACTCCAACTGTAATAATTTTAATGAGCTGTATGGCTATTTCGGAAATTAATTCCTCATCAGCAGCACTAGAACCCAAAAATCGGAAATCCATAATTTCAAAAAGTGCTTAAAATGCATAAAACCAAACGAAATCCGAATAATCAGTAATATCAAGTATAGATAAGGACAAAATTACAATGGAGGAAGTTAATCCTTAGGTTTTAGAATTTACATAAATTTAGATAATAGCAATTGAACAAAGTGTACACGTGTGTGAGATATCTCATGTACAAGTACACCATATCTAAGAAATATAAAGAGCATACATCTCTACCACAGGGAATTATTTTACCAACTCCACACTGCAATTAAAGACAAACTCCTGTATTAAATATTTACGAACGGATATGGAGTAAACCTGGTTTATCCTACCATTTTTATTCATAAAATACCCGTTCAAAGTAAGAAACTGGTTTTCTCCCTCTGAATATGCTTCTTAAGACTTTTGTTGTCACTTTTAACTGAAGGAGATTTATAACCATGTTTCTTAGCTGTACGATCATAATACAATTAACCTCTTAGTTGTATGATAATAATACAATTAACCTCTTAGTTTTACAATCATAATACAATTAACCTCTTAGCTGTACCATCATAATACAATTAACCTCTTAGCTGTACCATCATAATACAATTAACCTCTTAGTTGTACGATCATAATACAATTAACCTCTTTGTTGTATGATTATAATACAATTTAACTCTTAGTTGAACAATCATAATTCAATTGACCTCTTAGTTGTACGATCATAATACAACTGACCTCTTAGTTGTATGATAATAATACAATTAACCTCTTAGTTGTATGATCATAATACAATTGACCTCTTAGTTGTACGATCATAATACAATTGACCTCTTAGTTGTACGATCATAATACAACTGACCTCTTACTTGTACGATAATAATACAATTAACCTCTTAGTTGTATGATAATAATACAATTAACCTCTTAGTTGTACGATCATAATACAATTGACCTCTTAGTTGTACCATCATAATACAATCAACCATCATAATACAATTCACCTCTCAGTTGTACGATCATAATACAATTAACTTAAGGGAAAGCTACTTTTTCCTTAAATCCCCTTTTTACAAGTTTCCAGCAAATTCGATGTGAAATTTTCCATTAGACCTGTTAACAAGAAAATTAGAAGAAACTGCAATCTATAACACCACTCCTTTTTTCTAACAGTAAAATGTCTCAAGAACAAGTGAAAGTTAACAAGAAATACTATTTATTTTATAATTATATTGAACATTAGGAAATGGATCGACACAAATTCTGCATTTAGGAACTGATCCAATTACATTTATATAATATTATATTATAAGAATTAATAGAAACTTTGAGTTTGAAGGGCACATCTTTTATTCTTTATGAGTAATTAGAATCCAATGGTTTAATCTACATTGTGGAAAGTGGATTGCTTGAGAATTTTTATGTTTATTAAATATATTGATTTTGTCTTCACTTTCTCAGATATTAATTTTGAATTTTCAATACAGAATTTTGCAATTAAATGAACATAAATAAAGGACCAATATTTTCAAAAATTGTTTTATCTTAAAGTTAAAACAAGACACAGTTACTAATATCACCGTGTGTAAGGTACAGTATAGGTATAATTTTTTTGAGTGCTCATGTCAGCCAAGTCTCTGATGTTAGTCAAGAAGCCCAAGCAGAGCTGATAAGAAATCAGGGATGTGATTTGGTTACAGGAAGTCCAAGGAAAAAACGGAAATAACCAGGAATAAGAAGTAGAACATAATATACGAAAACGGATTCTGAAACAACCTGGAAATACCACTTCCCTGAGAAATTGAGTACTGATGAAACCTATAACTAATAAAGCTCTCAAGAGTTGGCCATGGCATTGAGAAATAAAAAGAAATTCACAAACCAACAAACATAAACTCTTATGACGTTCAAGACCCCAACACTGTTGTACATTGATGAAGCCAGTTAATTAATATCATTTGAACTTAAGTGATCTGGACAATTTTTTTCTGTATTTTTATGGATTCAAACTTTTTTCTTGATAAAGCGAAAAGTATTTTTCATATGTATGTCCATCCAATGCTCTTTCAACTTTTACACATTAAGTAGAATCTATTGCTTTTTTGTCGAACTAACTTGTGTAATCTTGTTTGACAAAATTATAACATCCTGTTTGAATAAGTTGTGCAACTTTCTTTGCAAACTAACTGGTGTAATCTTGTACCATTTTGTTTGAATAACTTGAAATCTAACTGGTGTAATCTTGTGTGACAAAATTATACCATCTTGTTTGAATAACTTGTGCCACCTTGTTTGCAAACTAACTGGTGTAATCTTGTACCATTTTGTTTGAATAAATTGTGCCACCTAGTTTGCAAACTAACTGGTGTAATCTTGTTTGACAAAATTATACCGTCAGAGCTTTCAAATGAGATACATCCTTGTTAGAATTCTAGATTTTACGGGTCAGTCTTTATGTTGATGGCCGTAAATGTACGTGACTATTTTGCATTGTATGGTGAACTGGAAATTTGGTACTATATTGTGTCTTTATTGATTGGTCACCTTCAGGGATTGGATGTCTGATGACAAGTATATGCATCAAGATGCATAAAAACTCAAGTATATGCATCAAGATGCATAAAAACTAACTTAATTCAGTTAGATTATTTTACTGTTGTTACTTACTGTTTTAATGTTTGTAGTGTTTGTTTATGTGTATTGTATGGATTACGCTATCGTCTGTGCTTTATCCAATAAATATTTGAATTTGAATTTGAATTTTAATTCAGTAATAAATACAAAATGCATTATACTTCTAAGGACAAGCCTTCTGGTACAGAATTTTGTCTTATAAATACAACTGACAAGCTTCAGACACAAGTTGTTATAACTAATCATAAGTAATGATACAGAAGATATGAGGTTGTAACAACCTGACATGATACCATGACTCATCATATATGATGTTTATAATCAATCAAATTGTAAACTTAGGTTTACTCATTCAAGATTAACTGGGATTGATGTTGGAAAATTATTACTTCTCATTCTATCATAAGATTCAAATATTTAAAGAGGGAAACATAGAGATTTTTTTTTATAAATCAGCGATAATAATACTTATCAAATAGCTTGAATTTAAACCAGCAATAATTTTATTTTGCTGTTTAAACTCTATTGTCAGGGCAGTGACTCCTCTGATTTTGGTTTGATGTTTATCTGTCTGGAGTAAATAAATAATGTAATCAAGGGGATTACCCTACTTGAGTCAAAATAATTGATGGCCACTTCTGTCAAGAGTTAAATTTACAAAAGGTAGACAGTGTTTGGGGGTAAAATAATGTCAGAATAACAGGACTTCCACAGTGGTTCAATCAAATGATTTCATTTCTGTGTAAATTAATCACTGTTATATCAAGAGTTATATCCCTTTAAACTACTGTAATGAAACTAGAGGTTATGCTTGCACCCCCCCCCCACACACACACACACACACATACACACAAAATGAATATTGAGGTCATGGAGGACAAAAAAGTTCTTTTCAACAATTTTTCCTGATTTGCAAATAGCTAAGACAAGCTGAGAATAAAATATACACAATATACAGGAATATTGAGACAGGAGTTCTTCTTTTGTGTTTGGAGAATGAAGCAATTCCTAAAAGAAGGGAAAAACTGGTACCAAACTGAATCCTGTTGGATCGATCTGTTCCCCCATTATGGGGGTTCCTTGAACTTCCTTCCATAGAGGCACTTTTTATGAAAATAAAAAATTGCTGCGGTAACTCTAAAGTAGTACGAGTGTTTCAGTTACAGATCTGTCAGGTAACATATATTGTGACCTAGAATTTGTAAATAGAACCATTACCCTATGTTATACAGATGTTTGTTAGAGAGACATCATTTACCATTGTAATTCCCACAGACATACAGGTATATAAACAGCTGTTAGTAATTACAGGTAAACTACCTCATCTTAATAACCAATAAGCAAATATTATCTGTTGATGGAAAGGAACAGCAGGGTATCACTTATCCTTCAATGTTAATTATAATGTCAAGGTCAAACTATAGGGTTCGTTTGATTGGTATCCAAGGTTTACTAGTCCTGTATGAGAGCTTAACTCTCTTCATAATCATACACAATGTTACATTGTTATTGTACTGAAAAACTTTGAAAAACCCAAACGCAACCTTTTCAAACCAATGTCAACCAGTTTCTTTTTTTTTCTTGTTCCATAATTCACTATATTTAGAATTAACATATCTCGGGCAATGTTTTGGAAAGTGTACACCTAAATTCTTTAATTAGTGTTAAAGTAAGTAATGTAATGTCATTGGACTTAAAACTGATCATCAATACACGAAAAAATCAAGAACAATCACGTCAATCATGTTTTCTCAGTTTTTCGAACTGGTGAATTATATCCTATTTATAAAGTAAATGCCACAATTTACTGGCACAAGAAACATGTACTAACTGAGGATGAAAGTATTCAATGACTGAATTTGAAATACATGTAATCTTGTTATTTTCCAAATTTTAGGGTTCACACCACCACTAAACACAATTAGCATGAACACTGTGGGTGTAAGTCAAACCCTTTTTTTTTGTCTCTTTGTTCAAGTTTAAACATAGTTGGACCTCAAATTTACCATCCGGGATATACCCCTCTAGTTCTAACTGTTTTTATCCATCTTCATTACTTTGTTTGATTAATCAGTTACATATTACAAAATACAAAGGAACTTAAAAACCATGGCTGAAGTTCTCCTTTAATTATATTTACCAAAACCAACAGAAATAGGAATTAATATATTTTGCTTGAAATTAGGATATCTATATCTAAATTAGCCACAACGAAATTTGCCGCGACTTTTCTCCAAATATCTTATTGAGTAAATGTTAAAGGATGACATGGCATAAACCAATGGAAAGCTAATTTTTTGCCGCTTCATGCCATGCATTACCATAATTTTACAACAAATGGTTAAAAAGTTTTCCATTACCCTCCTATGTTATTTTGACAGCAAATTTGAGTCGAAAAAGGAGGGAGTAATACCTGGTTAACTGGACACCTGTATTTATTGTTATAATGCTCTTGGGGTCTATCAATTAACCGTTGGTCGGGAGTTAATCTCGATTTCGAAGCAAAAAATAATTATGTAATTACTTGGCAAAGTGTCAACAAAAACTTTTTACCTGTAAACAAATTTATTTTAATAAAAATAAACGGTGACTGGATATTTGTTTTTTAAATTTTATTCTCAGATTTACCTAAACATTTTTATGTAAATTAGTAAACAAATAAAAATTCTGTTTGTTCATTGGCCACCCGAATAAACAACAAACAAGCACCCTATATGCAAATAAGTAATTCATCGGCAATCCATTTGGCGTCTTTTCATTCACAGGGTATAACCGGACAGTGAACCAAAACGGAAGTTGCTGAACTGTCCGACCACTTAATCCTAGTTGTCGTCCAAGATTTTCGCTTTTTGTGCCTAATTTCAGGCTCTCTATCGAATAATATTTGATGAATTGAGAAAAATTTAAGCTATATCAATGTACATGCACAATTGGGATAGTTTATACCATTTGGAGATACATGAGATCATAGAATTATGCATTAAAATCGGGATTAATCGTCAGATTTGCGATAAGAAAATACTAACTCGACCGTTTTAACTGTCTTATTTATAATTATATACATCCTTTGCCTAAACTTAATGTATGCGGTAGATACAAGAACCACCAGGCTACTCACGTATAGGTTTACATCTGCTAGTGGTGCCTTTGAATTTCCATAAAAGACGTTTTTTCATGCACACCCAGTGAATTATGTCTGTCCGCCTAGTTGTTACTTTGTGTATTCAGTCTGTCCGCTTAGTTGTTACAATATGAAACTGTACGCGATCATTAGTTGCTTTCACTGAATCATCTGTATGGCTGATATGTGCAAGTTGATGTCAAATGCAGTGCAGATAAGACTTTTGCAATTGGTATTTCTTTTAAGAAAATCAGTAAATACAAAAAAGAAAAATACAAATTTCTGTGTGGTTTGGGCATTCAGGCATGTACGATTCGTACTTGTCTTTACGACTTTAATGAACATAACCTTACTATCACACCCAAACGTTACAGATTTCATAAATTGATCAACACATTTAAGAAGTTTTATGGAAGATTATGAACATTTGATATCCAAATGATGCGACTCGCAAACAGCTTGTTACTAAGGGCATTTCTCATCGTCGTTTTTTTTTCGGAAATGTTGTCAAAAATGTCAAACGCTGATAAAAAAGATCCAGAAAAACTGGGACGTCACTTATATTCTTTACGTAATCGGGAATATTGACCGGATATTCTTCACGATTCCGTTAAATTGACTTTGGGATACAGTGACGTGAAGATTTTTCAGTTATACTGGCCTCTCACTGATACTGCCAATGTCTACT
Source organism: Modiolus philippinarum (assembly GCA_002080025.1). Taxonomy (NCBI): domain Eukaryota; kingdom Metazoa; phylum Mollusca; class Bivalvia; order Mytilida; family Modiolidae; genus Modiolus; species Modiolus philippinarum. The sequence goes on from MJUU01039596.1 coordinate 14,009, forward strand.
GAAATCCATGATGATATGAGGGTTGAAAACTGTATTTTTTCCTTGTCACAACTCCTAATGAAGAGATCCATTGCATATCTTTGCTTTCAAATGTCCTTATCCACGACGGAACACCATTAAGGTGAGAGGTACGTAAATAAGCACCTCTACCGGTGAACGTTAGGTAATTCAATGTTCACTTTAAATTATCGTCGTTTCAAATTATATCCTACAATTTTTCTGAAAAATTGATATTATGTTGCCAAAGAAATTTCTGTTTTATTGATATATTTTTATAGGGTCACCGAGTTCGTTTTCGTGGTATAGATGGGGGTCTCATTGGGGTGTTCTGATCCCGGATCCCGCTTAACGTTTTGTTAAATTCCCGTATCCCGCTTATCATTTTTGTGTTTTTCCAGATCACGCTTATTCACTTTTTAGAAAATTGAGTAACATGTAAACAGTGATACGTTTTCTTTTTTTGTGATAATGTATAAGCCAAGTAAGCAGTTAACGCTAAGAAGAGAAGGCTTTTGAATGTATTTGCATTTGAAATTAACGTTAAACTTTATACCTAGCTGTTGGTCATTTTGGACAAAACTCAGACACGATGAACATAATTGGAAAGCCGATTCTGAAGCCATCAAACGTATTAGCATACAAAGTTTCAGTGCCGAATTTTTACAATTTTAGACTTCTTTTTATTCTGAATGAATCAAGTGTTTACACCTTGCATACTGATACTAAACCTTGCAGACACAATAAGGCCTCCAAGGTTCTTGAAATTTTAAAGCCAGCCAAGGGAACCATGATCTATCCTAACAAAATCGAAAATGCAAACCTTTTTCCAATGAAAGAGTCAATCACAAGAAGACACAGCAAAAAATCTACAAGAGATATAGTAGAACCAACATTAGAAAATATAGCTTTACTCAAAGAGTGGTAGATGCCTGGAACAGCTTGCCAACTGAAGTCGTAGAGGCAAAAAGTGTGAACATTTTTAAGAGTCAGCTGAATAAACACTGGAAAGTCTTCGAAATAAAGTTTGTACCTGATTTTTACGGACCAGAAGCAAGTACAGACGACAGACAATCAAGAAGGGTCTTAGAGGCTAGTTAGCCTATATTGATCTCGACACCAGGTAAACCAGGTAAAGGAACGGC
>MJUU01039596.1:17726-41440 GCA_002080025.1 Modiolus philippinarum
ATATCTGTCCTAATGTGACATTGTACGTGTATTTATGGGGACAATGTATTTATATGAGCATCCTGCAAAACGGGAATGAAAAGAACTCAGGAATATATTTCCGCGGAAAGATCAATGATGTAAACAGGACGGACGCAACTTATAACACAAAACATTGTAATGTAACATATGACGACAACATCACCTGTACAACGTTCGTTTCATAAGGCGAAATACACAACTTCTGTAATCCCGATAATGTGTCCTGTGTAACAGTGTTCATGTGTTTTAGGGAACGGCCATTTGATTTTCAGGGAGGGTTTGGGCGTTTTTGTTAATAAATAATTTAATTTAACTTAGTTTGGAAGAGTGGAAAGATTTTCACGACATAACAATTGTGTAGTTCCAAATGCTTGAAAATCGTATGACTACTGATGCTTCTTATGCATATATGAAGGGGGTATTTGTTGGTCCAATAAAAAAAAGCAACTTGTATTTCAAATCTCCCTGGCCTCGTTATCCGTGTTACTTCATGCGTATGAACTGACGTTGTTTCACTAGCATAGTTGACTAGGTGGTTATCAAGAATGTTATTTGAATATATTGTACGGATTTTGGTGGGAAAATTTTACAGATTCCAAGGCACAGGCACTTTGTTTCATAAAAAAATGTCAGTCCCTCCCCCTCTCTCCCATGGAAGAAGAGAGGGAGGGACTGATATCTTTTTTATGAAACAAGTGCCTGTGCTCCAAGGCGTGATGACAAATCAAAATAATTCAGTCCAAAGCACTGTTATCTTTTTGTATTTTCTTAGAATATTGTGTACTTTCTTTTAGCTGACAAAAGAGTATAACATTCTTTTTTCCAAATAAACAGGGAAAACCGAATAACAGTACTCTGTACTTTGATTTAGTTTGTCACCTGACACTCTCGTGACATTAAATATTTTCACCCTGTTCTGTCAACTTATTAAGGAGTCTGGCTATTTCTGAAAAGCCTTTCACATACATGCGGTAGTACGAGCAGGTACAAAAAATACTTCTCACATCTTCATGGATTTGAGTACTGGCCATCCAATATGTTTACATATATTTTCCGATACAAAACAATAGGATCCAGTTGTAGATCAAAAGGTATCTTGCAGAACGTCACTCATTGTAAATTGTACATACATGTTTTTCATAACGAAAAAACTGAAATTCCCGCTTAGTAAAATCATCATTTTCCCGAATTCCCGAACCATTTTTATCAAATTTCACGTATCCCGCTCTGCTACGGTTTTCACGCACAATAATTTGACTTTCACGAGTCACGCTTACAGAAAAATGGTCGATCCCGTGTCACGCTTAGACCCCAATGAGACCCTCATAGATCGCTGAATGCCTGAAATCATAACTTTTATCGACGATTTTTGGCGTGTCTTTTCTATTGTTTAACTATTTATACCGGCGAAATTAATTCGGCGACCCTATATAAAATTTACATTATTAAAATGGGAATTTCATTGTTTAAAACAAATCCTTTTTTTTCGGAAAAATTGTAGGATAAGTTTTCATACACGCGCAATTTAAAGACGTTTCATATATTATCTTTCTGTACGTTTTACATGTATTCACTATGAAAACAACATAACTGATAGATTTTTCAAACGGTCATATTTCGAACATAAAAATAGATGATTTTATTTCACCTTGAAATTCAGCTTCATTTGATGCACTTGCATGTAAAATTTCATCGAAATCCGGAAACTTTGCTATTTAAATACCTGTTACCTTAATAACTTTAAGATTACTGTTGAAATTAACATCTAAACGTATGTTTTAAATTTGAGATATTAAGTCAAAATGCTTGAGATCATTTTTTTTAGCAGTTTTTAAACATCTTTGAGTTTATGGTCTTCCAAATGTTCTGAATTTATCTACACTGAAGAGACATAAGTCGTCGAAATGGTCATGTGCAGAAACTAAATTTACAGTAAGTTCGGTATTCAGTCATATGTAAATACCTTTTATGTCCTCGGATAAGTTAGTCAATGCTCAAACCGCACAGATATTTGTATTTTTTTCTGAAATATGAAAGAAATACCCAGTCCAAAAGTCTTATCTTCACTGTGTTTGCTATCAACTTGCACATATCAGCAATACTGAAAGCAACTAATGATCGCGTACAGTTTCATATTGTAACAACTAAGCAGACAGACTGAATACACAAAGTAGCAACTCGGCGGACAGACATAATTCACTGGGTGTGCATGAAAAAACGTCTTTTATTGAAATTCAAAGACACCACTAGCAGATGTAAACCTATACGTGAGTAGCCTGGTGGTTCTTGTATCTACCGCATATATTATGTTTAGGCAAAGAGTGTATATAATTATAAATAAGACAGTTAAAACGGGTCGAGCCAGTGTTTTCTTATCGCAAATCTAATGATTAATCCCGATTTAGATGCATAATCCTGTGATCTCGTGTATCTCCCAATGGTATAAACTATCCCAATTGTGCATGTGCATTGATATAGCTTCAATTTTTCTCATTTCATTAAGTATTATTCAATAGAGAGCCTGAAATGAGGTCCAAAATGCGAAAATCTTAGACGACAACTAGGATAAAGTGGTCGGACAGTTCAGCAACTTCCGTTTTGGTTCACTGTCCGGTTATACCCTGTGTCATTGGTTTGTTGGTTTGCGTAAATCATTCAACAATCACTCCCACATCGAATTTCTTTAAAATTTGAGTGGAATTAACATGAAGGTCTATGGAAAATATTTTTATATGAACTTTGATTATTTCGGTAAATATACCAAGAGTAGCGGCAAAAAATTAGAAAATGATACATATATGTTTTATTAGGGTCTTATTTAAAACCAAATAGCTACAGCGATTTAAGCTGCGGCAAATTTCGTTGTGCGTACTTTAATAGGTAATACTGTCAGTATCTTTTGATTTCTTGGTATTTTTATATCAATAGTCAGTGTCTTTTGAATTTTTGGTATTTTTTTCAAGTGCATTTCAATAAGAACCATGGAACTACAACTGTCTCTATTTGAACAAACAAAATTAAACCAACCATGTATTAGAAATCATTCCGTTTGACGGAAATGTTAAATCACGAACATATATTTAATTTGAAGCAATCTGTAAGACTACATTATTCCCTTGTCAAACATTTTGGGGAAACCATCATCTACATACAAATTGGATTTTAAACCCTGGCAATTTACATATATATGGTTGTAGGTGGATAAAATTCCCTCAACAGCTTTATATATTGACCAAATTTTAGCCTGATTAATTAACGAAATGTTTTGGTATGTATAATGAATAATACATGACAGAAGTCCTTCACAATTGGTAGGGACAACAGGGTCTGCAGACATAACTGAAGCAATTATATCAAGAAAATGCTACAGAATTTGAAAAATAATGAGACAATCAAGATTTGTTACTCAAATGCAATAGTGTGTGCAGCAGATAGCAAGGATGCAGGTTTACAGGGGACTGTGCTAAAATTTTGACTGGATTTCTTCAAAATATCACACAGGAGCTCTGTTAACTCCAAAAAAATATGTTTATCAAGTAATGGCCCACAAAGAAAAATTCTTTGACTACTGGAATCTGTTCTGCAGCAGCCCTGATAGTTAATTCATAAAAATATCAATCTGCATGACCAAGTCAAAGTTTACACCCCAAGCTTATATTCTAAAACTGATCTGCAGTCATAGTATACAACTGTAACCTTTTTTGTTTGATATGTATACACTGTGTAGTCTTTTTAAGGTAATAGAATGGGTTGTAAATCAGTGAAAGTTTTGCCACTTGTACATTGATGGGTTCAACTTCAACTGCACAGCAAATAAACAGTATTCCCTGTAATCACAACTCTGTTTATCCAAAGCAAACAGATTTATCTCCCTTGCACTATAACTCTGTCAATAAGTTTCAACAAGACAAATTTACAACAGTGCAAAATGTAGCAAATTTCTTCCTTACCCACAGCAGTGTATATTGTAGCAAATTCCTTCTCCAACAGTGTTTAATGTAGCAATTTCCTTCCCCCCACACAAGTGTATAACATACCTAATTCCTCCCAACAACACCATATAATGTAGCAAATTCCTTCCCCCACAACAATATGTAGTTATTTCATGCCTTTGAAGGAAACAGCTAAAACTATTGTCCCGACATGATGGAAATGACTTGTGAACTGTTGCCTGAATTTAAAGTCATTTACATCATCGAGAAAATAGTTTTGCTATTTCCTGAAACAGGGCATGAAATAACTGTTTTATTAACTCATACAAACAATACAAGATGTGTTTTGTGAAACACTTATGCCCCGAGTAGAAGTAAAGACAAAACATTTAGCAACTTTGAACAATGAATGTCCTTCTGACAAAATAATTTGTAGAAATGAATTCTAGTATCAACTGAAAAGTTTTATCACATCAAATGATGATTGCAATTGGATGCAAACACAGAAGTCACCCAAATGAACCCCTTCAATCATTATCCAAGCATTATTAAGAAAACAATTTTCAACCCCCCTTTTTGGAACATTTATAGTCAACTCATTGTGTTTGTCTATCAGTGTTATCTATACTTTGATTACACCAGGGATAATCAATACTCGTTCCCCAAAAGTGGAGGAATACACAGAAGAGAAGAAATGAAATAATAGATATTTTAAGTAACATCCCTCATCATTGATATATATAATAATATATAAATACCTTTAAAACGAAAGTAAATAAATGAAGAAAACATGCTGAATGATTTAAAAAATCTTTTTTACAAAAAAAAATTCTATAGGTATCAAGAAACATTTCATCATTTCTATATATATAAAATAAAACAAAATATAATGTCATTGTTCTGGTGAAAGTTTACCGGACAGTCACATGCCAAGGTCAAGGTCACAAGGTCAAATATTCTGGTACCAACTGAAAGGTCTCTCCACAAGGAATACACATGCAAACTATGAAAGCCCTATCACTTACCATTCAAAAGATATGCTCAATGTTAAAGTTTTTATGCAGTTGTTCACAGGCCAAGGTCAAGGTCACAAGGTCAGCTATTCTGGTACCAATTAAAAGGTCTTGCCATAAGGAATGCACATGCAAAATATGAAAGCCCTATCACTTACCATTCAAAAGATATACCCAATGTTAAAGTTTTTTGTAGACAAACAGACAAACAGACAGACAGACCAAAAACTATATGCCCCCCCAATCTTCGATTCACGGGGGCATAATAAAATCTTGCCTATAAAAAAAAACTTCTACATGGCTAAGATTTGAATGATGTCGCACTGCGCAATTATTTTGCCCATGGAACAGTTCGTCCAGAAATCGATAAACAGTTAACTGTTCCATCAGACATCAAAATTTTCATGAAAATAGTTTAAAATGGTACATATGAAAAAATATAACTAGAAGTTAATGTATAATGTGGCAATTTTTACCCCCACAACAGTGTCAAACACAGCAAAATCTTCCATCAGACGTCAAAATTTTCATGAAAATAGTTTAAAATGGTACATATGAAAAAATATAACTACAAGTTAATGTATAATGTGGCAATTTTTACCCCCACAACAGTGTCAAACACAGCAAAATCTTTCCCAATAACATGAATTTTATAGCAAAATCCCTTCTCACAACATGCACATTGAAGCAAAATCCCTAAAGCAGTATTCTATGCAGCAAAATCCCTCCCCCCAATATGTACACTGTAGCAAAATTCATTCCTAGTAACATTATATCAAAATCCCTCCCCCATATTATATAAAAGGTATAATGCAGTTAAATCCAATACCCTAACAACAGTGAAGCAAATTCCCACAGTAGAGTTCATGATTAAGGCCAACATTTTTTTATTTTCTGTTTTACGGGAGAGCCTACCCTATTTTTTCAAAAATTGAAATAAAAGTGGTCAGGATAACTTTTATTTTTATTTTATATCCCTACCCTATTTTCTTTGCATCTCAGAAATCACTTTCCAAATGGATGTAAATAATTGAAAAATGTCATTTCTAAGGAAAATAGTATGAAAAAGTACTTTAAACATGTTATATTTGGCTTGACAAACATATAATTCAATTTAGTAATTCAGTAGATTTCAGTTCAAATACGGTATTTACTCATTTTCATCTTTTTTTCATAGAAAACTCGTGCACTCATTTCAGAAAATAAAATAATGTGTTTCAAGGAAACTTTTATTTCACCATCTCCACTATTTTCAATCTTTGATTTTTATTTTTATTTCGTCCCCTCGACACACTTGTTAAGTTCAAAAGTCCCGTAAAACAGATTATAAAAAAATGTTGGCCTAATACTAAAAGAAATAACCAGACAAGCAGAGTATAGCAATCCTATCAAATAATAACTGATCAAAATCTATAACAATGTATCAATATCTGTCCAACAAGGAATTATACAACATTGTCTGTTATTGTCAACAAGCAATTTACTGGCAGAAATAAATGCCTCAAAAATCTAAATAAAATATTTTTGACTGCAGAGAATTTTCTGGGTAGACAGAGATTAAGAAAAGAAACAAATATTTTATTTTAGGTTATCTGTTTACAATAAATTTCAAATACAGAGGTCATTTAGAGTTATCTCCCATTTGCTGCTTTTCAGATCTTTGTAAAATTGCAATACCTTATGCTGCTTTTTTCATACACAATATTTTCCCAACCTTCAAACTGATGTACAACCCAATTCTATTTCCATTAGGCAGTAACTTAAAAGCAATAATAGAGTCTTGCAAACATAGTGGTCTCTGTTCAGCAGGATAATATACACTGGTAGCTCATACCTTCGTAAATTTGGTTGAAATGTGAATACCACGAAGAAGTAGAACCCATGGAGAAGTGAGAAGGGAGTATACCACAAAGATTAAGAGGCGCTCTTTAATACTGGAACAGCAGTATTACAGAACTTAGTTTGACAGATTTTTACAATGTGTTATAAAATACATGTCTGACCCTGGCCCATGTGTAGACACATTTCCACAAAATTGATATAAATGCAACATACATAACTTAGCTCAACCACAACTTAACAGTTTCTATATATTATGTTTTTATTTCACTTAAAGTAATATTTCATTTTGACAATGTTGACAAAAACTTCAAAAGAATTAATTGTTATAACATAGTCAATGCGAAGAAATTTTTTGCTTACATTTCAAATTCATTTTTTTTTACAACATGCATAAACTGAGTTTGCAAGTATGTTAAATCCAACCTTCTACCTTAGCCAATTTGAGGTGTAAATTTCTTCTTGATGGCTGTATTTTGACTCGACAACAAAAAATTATCTTGAACCTTGAATAAATATACTTCAAGGTCAAACTGATAGTAACCTCTTCATGATTTGTTTACTGCATTTTTGAGAAATCTTTTAAAACATGCTATAGAGATTTTTGTAAACCAACCTACCCCAAAATTATCTCATTACCAATCACAGGATCAGGGTTGTGTTCCTCTGAAAATCTTGATCTTGCTGAAACCTTCATCCATGTTCCTCAAGAGTGGAGGGTGGGTGTGCAGACCTGTCAAACGTCACGCAATTTGTGTGAAACTCATGAGAAGCTTATCCAAATTTTGGGTAGTTTCCTTTGATCTTTTCTTTTTATTCCTTTGATCTTTGACAATTTTGGCAAATCTCACGCGAGGCAATTTTCAAAACTTGACAGGTCTGGGTGTGCCGAGGAGTGGCAGAATTTCAGGAGCCCAATATATTGTTCTTTTATTTCTATAAATAGTGAAAACTGCTATTAGCAGCACATTGGATACACAACACCTAAGCAGGAATTTTTCTTTCAACAATAAATTTGTAGAGTAAATCTAATTTGGTCTAAAAGTGGTTCGTAAAATACCAAAACATGCACATGTACTTACATTGAACATTTAAAACACATAGGATGGTAGACGTCTCTGATATCACTGCTTCTCTTCATAGATATTCTCTTCTCATCCTTTATCGGAAATCCACAACCCGCACATTTCTCCTCAGGATCTTTACGATTGAAAAAGCTCCGTCTTAACAAGGAAGGAGAAAAGCTCTTCCTCGGAAAACCTGGAGACCTTGATTTGTTAGGGGTTGGTGGAGAACTATGTGACTTTACTGGTTGTGGTTTGTCATAGAGAGACACTGGCCTTGGACTGGTACATTTCACTGATCGTAATGACACTTTAGATGAATCTAAATCTGGGTCATAGACATCCCCTGAAAAAAAATCATTCTGATATTTCAATATCTTCAGGAATTACAATTGTCTCCTATTAGTATACAGGAAGATTTTACTTGTACTGTGAACTCAGTTTATTGATCTGGATTATACAATGTTGTTTTTTTTGTGACTGGAGTCAAACATGTTAAATAAACAAGAGGCTCTCAAGAGCCTGTATCGCTCACCTGGGCCATGGCTGATTTATGCAGTTAAAATTATCCCAATGTTTTAAGGGCATTATTCTAAATTTGTTAATAGACATTGATGTTATATTATCTTAAGTTAAACTATATTCCAGACTGGCAGCTATTTTGGATGGGGGTGCAGTTCTACTGTCACCTTTCTTGAAGGGGACCAATGAGTCTAATTTTTGTTCCAATTGACTAAATATTTTCAGAGGAGAACATCGTTAAATGCTTTCCAATAGGCTTCTGATAGGTCTCAAGGTTAAGCTATGTTCCCCACTGGGGCCATCTTGAATGCCATGCAGACAAGCCAGGCAAATTTTTCAAACTGACACAACTATGGCCCGTTGTGACCAAGTATGTTTCAGTTATTGGCCATTTAATTTCAGGAGAAGATCTTTTAATGTTTTCCCAATGCGTCAAATGTTAAACTGTTCCCCGCTGCCAGACATCTTGCATTAAGCAAAGACTTGAAAAACAACTCTTTTGCAGGGCAGCAACCTAAAGACTATTGTGGCCAAGTTTGGTTCCAATTGGCTGAAAAGTTTCAGAGAAGATCTTTGAAAGTGTTTTCCCACAGGGTCCAATGTTAAAAACTATGATCCCCGCTGGCAGCCATCTTGGATATAGTGCGGATCTGAAAAACAACTTTTTTGCAGGGGACCATCTAAGGACTATTGTGGCCAAGTTTGGTTTAAATTGACCAAGTAGTTTCAGAGGAGAAGATCTTTGAAAGTATTTTCCCATAGGGTCAAATGTTAAAACTATGATCCGGCTGGCGGCCATCTTGGATATTGCGCCGATCTGAAAAACAACTTTTTTGCAGGGGACCATCGAAAGACTATGGGCCTAGTTTGGTTTTAATTGGCCAAGTAGTTTCAGAGAAGAAGATCTTTGAAAGTATTTTCCCATAGGGTCCAATGTCAAAACTATGATCCCCACTGGCGGCCATCTTGGATATCACACGGATCTGAAAAACAACTTTTTTGCAGGGGACCATCTAAGGACTATTGTGGCCAAGTTTGGTTTTAATTGGCCAAGTAGTTCCAGAGGAGAAGATCTTTGAAAGTATTTTCCCATAGGGTCCAATGCTAAAACTATGATCCCCGCTGGGGGCCATCTTGGATATCGCGTGGATCTCAAAAACAACTTTTTTGAAGGGGTCCATCTAAGGACTATTGTGGCCAAGTTTGGTTTCAATTGGCCAAGCAGTTTCTGAGAAGAAGATCTTTGAATGAAAAGTTTACGCCGGACAGACGACGGAAGAACGGACGAAAAGTGATGGCAAAAGCTCACCCTGGCTATAGCCAGGTGAGCTAAAAAGAGGCTACTAAACATGTGCTCCTTTCAAGACAACACAACAGTCCATATTAATAAAGATTGGATCTTACAATCAAAGTTAATGCTACCCAAAGTAATCACCAAGTTTTTCAATTTTAAAAAATACTTTTTGCAACCTATGTCTGAAATATGCCATCACGTATTATAATCATTTTATGTCCATAAGGTTGTATGGAATAATGCAAGTTAAAAGACAATTTTTTTTCATTTTTCCCTTAGCAGACATAATCTTAATTTCCCTACTGATGGCCGTCTAGAGTTTGAAGGGAACACCCAAGGATTATTATGATCAAGTTTGGCTCCAATTGGATTAGTGTTTTCAGATACCAAATTCTTTAATTTGGTCTAATGTTAACTGCAGAATACAAATTTTAAGGGGACTGCCAAAGGACCATTGGGAAGAAGTTTGGCTCAGACTGGCCCAGAGGTCTTTGAAAGAAAAGTTTACGATGAACAGACTATGCGTAGATAGACAATGGAGGAAAAGTTATGGCAAACATCAACACATTTATGTCTCTGCTATTAATATTTCCCAATTGTGTGTTAAGGGTTCAAATCAAATTTTGATAAATGAGCATTGGACTTTTGACTTACATTTTTTAACATAAAATATCTATTTTTCATTTTTTCAAAAAGCTAAAGATCTGGACTGGGTTGCACAAACGCCATTTAAAGTTAATTGACATTTAACTTTTAATATAAATTAAATCCTAAACAAATTCAACCATATTAATTTACACTTAAAATTTAAACATCAGTTAACTTTAATTGATGTTTGTGCAACCCAGTCTGAATAAATATAAGTGAACATAATTAAGTACTGTAAACGTATACATTTTCGCGGTTGCTAATTTTCTCGGTTTCTTGAACTCTGACATGTTCGTGGGTATCAATTTTCGCGGTTTTAATAAAATATTAGTACATTCTGATTGCTTCTGAGATATTCAAGGGTACTAATTTTTGTGGTCTTTTGTCAACTGCGAAAATAGCGAAAATGACTACTTTTACTGTATTGCTGTAAGAAAAGACCGTTTGACAGAATATGACAGCATAATTCTTATTAATACATCCATCCATATTCAAAAAGACCCTTAAAATGTCAAAGTTTACTGAAAACCAAGTGTTACGATTCAAGTTCACTTTGACCACAGCACGTAAGGCCTTAAATAAAATCTTATGCTAGACATAAAATTTTATGCCATAGCCTCCCTTTAACATGGCAATTACTCCTAGGTGATGTTTAGGTAAGGAAAGCAATGAAATGTCATTTACTATTAATGTTAAATTTCATGCTATATTATTTTTAGCACATACTTTGGTATTTCATACCCCTAAAAATATTGGGTATTTTCCGTCTACACTAAAAAATGTTCAAGGAAAGAACAGTCAAGTCACATCAAACAAAGATGACCAACCAAAAACAATGTACCCAAACCTATGTTTTAGTGTGTTCAGTCTTGGTACAAATGTAATTCTTTTGATTGGAAAAAGCAGTAATACAGGTTCTAGAGATTTCTCCAGAGTACATGCAATTCTTCAATATTAAAATGTGATTTCAAGATGACAACCACTTTTCACATTTTCACACTGTTATTTTGCATTTGACCCTCGTAAACTTGGACTTAACTTTTAATGCGTTATATTGTAAAAATTTACCAAGTAATACGTTCACCAATCATGTTCATTTTCAGCTTCATTGCACATGCGCAGTAATATAGTCATTTTAAAAAGTGTTGGTTTTCTCGACAAATTTTGCCGAATGTGTGTACCAGTTATCGCCATCTTTCAAAAAATGCATCAGCTTTTAATCAAATTGTTATGTACACTTTGATCCACTCAAGTACTCCAAAAAGGGATGAACTAAAAGGGATTAAAGAATGAAAGGTCAGCTGATGCAATTTTCAAACTGAAAGTAGCATGATTTTTATCAATGCGTAATTTGATCTATTTTCTTCACGATTACAAGAAAATAGAAGACCTTTACAGCCCCAATTCATCTTGATTTGACTATTTGAAGACACAACAACATATTCAGCATTTAATTTTAGCAGAAAATATAGCTGACACCCAAAGTTTTCTTTTCCGACATCACATGTAAAAAATCTGTTTTTAGCTAATTAGCATACGTGACCCCCCACATAGCAATATATATTTTAAAGGGGCTCCCAAGGGATTTTATCTCAAATTTCACTGTTTTCAAGATTAAAACACATTACTTAATAGAATGTATTTTAAGGGTATTGTTGTCATGTTGTACATAACCGTGTAACAGAAGTCACTCACGATCTCGAAGCACGTGAAAATTGGCGATATCTGGTACATGGCGATAACAGGTACTCGACCAGTAGGATTCTAAGGATTGTTCATTATTTTTAGTTATCTTTTCACTGCATCTTTTTATGCTGATCTTCTTGTTTAAGGAGGTTTAGGTGTCTGAAACTGCCCATCAATCTAAGGCCATATTTAAAAATATCCTCCATTCTCATCTGTGCCCGCCCCAATTTTTTTCACTCGACTCAAAAAAGTTTTATTCTGATTTTTGGCCAATTTGGGTAAATCGGCTTTTAAAATGACAGCATTTTTCACATACTTTGATAAAAAATATAAAATAAAATTTGCCAGCCCCAAATTTTGAGAAAAAAATGGACGACAATCTAGGAATTATTTCAATGTGGCCTCAACAAATCCAATAAAATTTTGAATTTCCCAGTAAAATGTTGAAAAAATGATTTTGAGTAATTTATTGATAATAAATAAAATTATTAAAGAAACATTTGAGCTGCAAATGTAAAAATATGTCATTTTTATATAAAACTAGAGGATGACATGCCCCTGCCCATGGTTGAATCAAATTGGAATGTTTTAGTAATATTTGTGTCTGTAAGACACATATGATACCCCCCGCTAAACACATGTTACTCTAGGTTGCATAGATAAACTATGAACCCTCTATTACTAAATCACCAAAAAATTAAAAGTTTAACTTAACTAATGTATATTTTTGAAAAAAAAGAACCAAAATCAAAATACATACCACATGCACATCTTTAATATAGGTACAAATAAACTCCAAAATAAAAGCTTCCTAGCATCAAAACTGTAAGAGGAGTTGTGCGGACAATCTATGTACCCTCTATCAATAATTCGCAAAATCAATGACTAAGTTCAACAATGTGTATTTTTTCCAAAAATGCATCAAAATAAAAATCCTTCCCACATGCACATCTTCAACATAAGTACAAATGATCTGCAAAATAAAAACTTCCTAACATCAAAATTGTAGGAGTTGCGCGGACAAACTATGTACCTTCTATTACTAAATCACCAAAAAATGACTAAGTTCAACAATGTGTAATTTTGACAAAAATTAACCAAAATCAAAATCCTTACCACATGCACATCTTCAGTATAGGTAAAAAAGATCTGCAAAATAAAAACTTCCTAGCATCAAAGCTGTAGGAGGAGTTGCGCGGACAAACTATGTACCCTCTATCACAAAATCACCAAAAAATGACTAAGTTTAACAATGAATATTTTTGACAAAAATCAACCAAAATCAAAATCCTTACCACATAGAAATCTTCAATATAGGTACAAATGATCTGCAAAATAAAAACTTCCTAGCATTAAAACTGTCGGAGGAGTTGTGAGGACAAACCATGTACCCCCCCTCAGGCAGACGGATGGACGGACAGACGACGGACGGACAGGGGTAAAACAATATGCCCCCCGACTTGTCGTCGCGGGGGCATAAAAAAACAAACTCTTATCTTATCAAGGGGAGATAATTATATAGAGATAATTAAAGTGCTTGAAGCACTTAAAGGTATCTTTGCTACTGATATACCTGGTTTATTTTGGGTTCAATGCTTGTGCCTGTACACAGACTGCACATTGAAATTATCTGACAGTATAAATTTAATACATAATACATGGCCATAAATTATAATCAATATTGGATAAAATATCAAATTCTTTCTTAAGATGCATTTGCACTCTTAAATTACAAATTTCAGCAGTGAACATATTAATTTGGTCTGAAGGAAGGCATGAGAAATTTAATATTGTTTTTCACACTTTCACTTAAAATAATGCTGTTTTAATTTTTGAAAGGACTACAACCAATGCCCTCAGTCTAACATTTCTAAATCTAGTCACAAGGAAATTTTAGAATACTTAAAATTTGTTCAGTATCTGAATCGGATGAAGTGAAGCCAGACTGATAAAACTCTAGATTTTAATTCATGTAAAGTATTAACAGAAGCTGTTAAGATGTACCTGCACATGCAAAAGGTTTTCTTTAATAAAAGTGGATCTGAAATTTACTTTCAGTTCAATTAAGGAGATGTACACAATCCCAATGTCTAAGATGATGAATCACCTTAGTATCAATCATTTGTATATTGGATTTCACACCAAATTCTACACTGACGTGTTCCTTAGTATGATAACAATACACAAATTTTACTATAAAAAGCTGAAATTATTTTTTTTGATTTTCAACAAAACAAAAAGTATTGTAAAATATCCCAGCATGTTGTTAAAAACAGTAACATACAACATTTTCAAAATATTTTAACAATTTTTTTTTTGGGGGGGGTTTCAGAAAAAAATTTTGGGTCCTAATCTGTAAAATGAAAAATTATACAAGGGAGGTAATAAGTGACATAAATAAAATGGTCCTATTAAAAAATAAATGGGTTGATGTCAATGCTGACTAATTGCTATGTAAACAACACCAGCCCTAATTACTACCTAAATCAGTCTAATTATCATGTTATCCTTTCACAGTTCTACTGTTATTTTTAACACAACCATACGCGCATGTGCAGACATTTGTAAACAAATTGTAAAGACATCATTTATCGTATTCCTGTCATAATGAGATATTGAAGTTCAAATTTTCCCGCCCAATGATTGAAGTATCTTTTGTTACCATGAGCATGCGCAGATTTTGTAAACAAACGTATCGTGCAAACTTGATATACGGCCTAAATAATTTAACTGGCATACTTGGGAATGTATATAAATAGTAACATCACTAGCATCCGATACTTTGGAGGATTTTAATAAGGGATTCTGAGACCTGACTCTATGTTTTTAGAAAAGGGGGGGGGGATATTTTACCTTTGCACAGCACATGTATGCAAAATATATATCATCGTAACATTTTCATATCAATGTTATTTCTTCCAACTTGTTGATTTATTTTTCTGCACTGTTGTTGCTTTCTTTTATGCAAGAAAGTCTTTAAAAGCACGTTTTTGGTATGAAAATGGGACTTTTTTTCTTGTGTTGGAATATGAAAAAGGGTAGTGACNGCCAAGTGATGGCAATAGCTCACACTGACCCTTTGGGTCAGGTGAGCTAAAAATGTGAAAAGTTAACGGACGGACGACAGATGCCAAGTGATGGCAATAGCTCACACTGACCCTTTGTGTCAGGTGAGCTAAAAAAATTAAACAGAATTGTACCATACCAAAATGTAACAAATGTCAAATTAATATGTAAAGGATTGTATAATAAAGGTGCAAAAACCTAAGGGCCATGACTCTTCATAAAAAAATTATCCTATCATACCCAAATATGAACTTGACCTGTAACTCATGAAGAGAGAATCATATACCCAATATAACATCAATACAATGAGGCACTGTAAAGAAAAGGTGTGAAAACTGATGTTCTTAAAATATTTACTGTAAATCCGAAGGCCATCATTCTGCTCAAAATTATTCAACCGGTCTCAAATTCACACTTGCACTGTAAATCGTATATCAAATATCATATCAACACATTGAGGCATATAACACAAAGAAAATATGCAAAAACTGATATTTTTAAAATATTACCAAGTCCAAAAAAAAAATCTCCCGAAAACTATCCTTCTCAAATTTCACAATGTCCAAGGCCTAAAAACTCTGTACAAAATCAAGCAACAGAACCAAACTTGAACTTAATCTGTATCTCACCTAGATATACTCATAGACCTTATATCACATCAATATGTCATGTTACAAAAAATCCATAAATTTATATTTTTCAAAAGTTCATGGAGTCCAAGGCCCATAACTCTGTACAGTATCAACCAACAAACACCATATTCAAACTTAATATGTATCTCACCTAGATACACTCATATGCTTAATATGAAATTAATATGTCAAGTGGTTACAGAAAAAAAAACTCTGGAAACCAGAAAGTACAAATGGATGCACAGACAAACAGACTGATGAATGGAGGTATACCATATTCTAATGCACTTAAGTTTGTAATGCTAATTTTGATTGGATGGCATCAGAATTTTGAGGGGGTAAAATCCACGATTTACTGTCGGAACCAATAGCAACATAATTGCACAGACTCATCGCAAACATCTGTTTTCAGTTTGCGACAGTAAAATCTACGATTTACCCCCTAAGATCCTAAATCGAATCGAAATTTTACCTACAGACAAATTAAGTTTTGGTGCAAGGCAACCTTCTGGCTAAGTTTCATCCAATTTTAAGCACATTTTATTTTCCTGCCTTTTTTCAGTTGCCATGGCACAGTGGCCAATTTGAAAATTCTGAGCCCAAAAATCATTCCATGGGTGTTAAGCTATCTTCCTGAAAAGTTTCATCCAATTTGAGGCACTTTGAATTTTGACCCTTTTTCCAGCTTCCATGGCAACCACAGCCATTTTGAAAACTCCAGATGTGTGTGTGTGTGTACATCTAGTCATTGTAGATAAATATCTTTGTTGAGATTTGCTTGCAAAGTCACTGAAAAACACCCACCCCTTTGAAAAAAGTGCTAATTTTGGCATTTTTTCGTTCTAAAATCAGAATTTGACAACCGGAAGTGAAGTAAATCTTCTGAATTAGTGATGCATGTTAAACTTAAGAGTCTTGTGCCTCCATTGATGGCAACCGGTAATCGATTCAATAACACTTCCGGTCTACATAAATGTTTATGGAGAGCTAAATCTGCAGAAAATGTCATTTTTTCCAATTTTCGAGTTTAATGACCTCTGGTGACCCCCAACCCCCATTCATACCGATCTTCTTTATCTTGTTCACAGAGATCACTTACGTGACATTACTTTCAGACTAAAAGAACAGTTCTGACTTGCACAGTGACAGAGAACCAGTCTTCCTTTCATGCCCACCCCCATGAAAAATGACCGATTTTTGTCTTTGAAAAATTCGTTTGGGTTTTGATAGTGCTCAATTTTTCCGAATCTGACTGCAATACTACATTGCTGCTAAAAATGACAAGAACAGAGTCCTAGCGTTCTGATGAGCCGAGTTTGATGACATTCGGTAAAGTATGGAGGACCATATGGAACATTTAAGACAAAGTGACCCTAGAGGCGTCCAGAGACGCTAGTGAGTGGTAAAGAGTTAAACAATATGATAGTAAGAGTTACACTTCTTTGTTATGTCTAAATTATCATGAAATTGTATCTGTGTTAAATATGGAAGCAGCCCTTTTCTGTTTTATTAAAAGAAGAGGTCTGTTGATATGTTGATATTTTGAAAAAAAAATAAAAAATTATAAAAAAAAAAGAAGAGGTCTGTTTCTACTGTTTGATTTAAATCAGCTCCATTTCTATGATTTGATGAAGATCACTTATCAGCCTGGAAAGGAAAATCTGAAAAAGGATTATCATTAGCATTTTAAAATTTTGACACATACAGACATCAATAAGAGCCGACTCTTCATCGTCTTCTCTGTAGGATTGTACATCATACTGTTCCCATAGTGTAAAATTCCTTGTCTGGTAGAACCCATAGCTCTCTGGAATTCTGGGAATTGATGGAGAAATTCTGTAACAATCAGTCCAATGTCCTCGTATTTGACCTTCATAGTTGGCAGGCATGGTTCATTCTTGTTTGGCTGGAAAAAATAAAACATGTCATTTATGTATATATTTTGCAGTTATAAACTGGCTATGAGTTTATGCTTCCCTGAAATTCAACTATTTCCTGCCGCCAAGGAGAGGGGAAAAGATAGTTTCAAGGGGAACCAAAAACTTCTTATTGTTCACACCAGTCATTAGTATCTATTTGGACAGTGATGTCAAAATGACACCTTTTTGGAAAAATATTTGATATAGTTGAGCATAACATAATAAGGAAAATATCTACTATACATATATATTATTTCTAAAAACATCTATTCGATATGAAATAGAACAACTGAAGGTACATTGTTTATCAAAATGTACATACTCAAGATGAAGAACAACAATAAAAGCATTTCCTTTGCTTGGTTCTGCCATGTATTTCTAGAGACTCTGTCTCATGTGCATTTACTCCATATCCTTTCATTTTTTATGTTGTCTATTGACTTATGGCATCAAATATACAGTCAAACATCCATGGCTTGAACACCCAACGTATCCATGAAACAGGTCACGCTAGAGGGATGATTGTGCTATCAAGGTCAAACTATGTTTAAACTTGAACAAAGAAACAAAAAGTTAAAGACATCCATGGTGTTCAAGCTATTGCAGACTGTTTGTGCCATTGAAGTTCAACTAGACTTACACTTCCTATAAATGCTAGAAAATCTAGATTAGGTACAACAACTAGAGGCTCAGAGACTGGGCCTGTATCGCTCACCTGACAAAACGCTTCTATGCCATGCATGACCAAAAATGATCATGTTTTTTACCAATGGGGTATAGTATTTAGGTATGTTCTCAATTAGCACCCGTGTGTTTTGTCTGATCCTATTGAAATGAGTAATCTTCTATACATTTAGCATAATTTGCTTTAATTGTTATGAGAGAAGATGATGAAAAGGATGGTTTTCTCATACTGGGCTCCAATGTTAAACTATGTTCTGCACTTGAGGCAATGTTTTTTGTCGGATTGAAATGAAATCTGCAATTTTTATAAAGTACCTTCAGTCATCATTCCTGTAAATTTAGGTTTAATTCATAAGAGTAGATGAAAATGTGATTTTCCCATTGGGTCCGATGATAAACTATGTTCCGCGCTGACAGCCATGTTTTCAAACGAATTGTAACGAAATTAGCAATCTTTGTTAAGGACCTTCTATTCATCATGTTCATCCTTCCTGTAAAGTTTGGTTGAATTGTCTTATGCAGTTTCAAAAGAAAGATGAAAATGTGATTTTTCCCATAGGGTCCAATGTTAAACCTAAGTTCCACAGTGGCGGCCTTGTTTTTTACTGGATCAGAACGAAATGAGCAATCGTTGTAAAGGACCTTCCATACATCATTCCTGTAAAGTTTGGTTGAATTTACTTCAGCCATTTCAGAGCAGAAGATGAAAATATGATTTTTCCCATAGGGTCCAATGTTAAACCTATGTTCCGCGCTGGCGGCCATGTTTTTTATCGGATTGGAACGAAATGAGCAATCTTTGTCAAGAACCTTCCATACATCATTCCTGTAAAGTTTGGTTGAATTTGCTTCAGTGGTTTCAGAGGAGTAGATGAAAATGTGATTTTCCCATAGGGTCCTATGTTAAACAATGTTCCTTGCTGGCCGCCAGGTTTTTCATCAGATCGAAACAAAATGAGCAATCTTGGTTAAGGACCTTCCATACATCATTCCTGTAAAGTATGGTTCAATTTGCTTCAGCCTTTTCAGAGCATAAGATGAAAATGTGATTTTTCCCATAGGGTCCAATGTATAACCTAAGTTCCGCGCTGGCGGCCATGTTTTTTTATCAGATCGGAACGAAATGAGCAATCTTTGTAAAGGACCTTCCATACATCATTCCTGTAAAGTTTGGTTGAAATTGCTTCAGTGGTTTCAGAGGAGTAGATGAAAATGTGATTTTGCCATTGGGTCCTATGTTAAACCATGTTCCGTGCTGGTGGCCATGTTTTTCGTCAGATCGGAACAAAATGAGGCATCTTTGTTAAGGACCTTAGTACATCATTTCTGTAAAGTTTGGTTCAATTTGCTTCAGCCTTTTCAGAGCAGAAGACGAAAATGTGATTTTTCCCATAGGGTCCAATGTTTAACCTAAGTTCCGCGCTGGCGGCCATGTTTTTTATCGGATCGGAACGAAATGAGCAATCTTTGTTAAGGACCTTCCATACATCGATCATTCCTAAAAAGTTTGGTTGAATTTGCTTCAGTGGTTTCAGAGGAGTTGATGAAAATGTGAAAAGTTAACAGACGGACGGACGACGGACAACGGACGCCAAGTGATGGCAATAGCTCACACTGACCCTTTGGGTCAGGCGAGCTAATAAAAGTGTTGTTCCATTGCTTTGTTCTGCAATGTATTTGCAGAGACTTTGTCTCATGTGCATAATTTACTCTCTTTTTATGTTTGCTTTAAACAGCTTGTTGGTCTTTTATCTTATAAATGTTTGATCTTTTTATAACAATACATGCTAAGCATGCAAAATTCTATCATAAATACAAGATATAAACCATCAAAACGCACATCTGGTTAATCAAAATTATTCTTTATTGTTGTGTATTGGGGAAGAATTGATATTTAATGATACTTCCATATCTACATTCAATACATAATGATGCAATTGTAAACAATTCATCTATTTGACAAGCTAAAAACAGTTGCTTTCAGCATTATAAATCGCTCCAACTACCAAAATAAATGAACATTCCTGTGTTATGTAATAATTGATTAGAAATTTAATTATCCAAATGAATTTTTTTGTTTGAAAATGAATATTTTCCAAGGAAAGCAAACTTAAATTGCATAATTTCAAGGTAGATCATTGTGTGCAAATACCGAAATAGTACGATGTTTTTTGGTCTACTTTAAATTAGCTATCTTATATTATCAGACATCGGAGATTCTCACATCCAATCTAATTAAACAAAAGTTTTTATTTTTTCCTAACATTTAAATGCAGATCAAAATTTCGTATTCTTACACCCTGTTTAATCCCATTTTCAGTCCATTACTGTGTATGAAAATACAATAACTTATGCTCATGATTAACCAATCTAGGCTTGTGTTTATGGTTTTCATGCTCGTGATAAAAAGATCTTGACCTATGCATGCTTATGTTTTGATAGATCTTTGTTTATACTAATGGTTGAAAGCTCATGGTTGACAGACTCAGAGCTACCCTCAAACATTAAGCTCATGGTTGAAAGACTCAGACCTATAGTTCCTATTGTTGGTTACGTTTGTCTTTTGTCTTTATTGTGCAAATTCTTGGTAAACTGTGGCATGTGACTGTTTTTCAGCCATAGTAGGTGTTTTCCATCATCCTTTTTACCTTTTTTTATCTACATTCAACTTTAGTTGACAGACTCAGAGCTGCCTCAAACTTTAATCTCATGGACGACAGACTCAGTTCTATGCTCAAATTGACAGATTCAGACCTCTAAGCTCAAACTTTAAGCTCGTGGTTGAAGTTCTATGCTCAAATTAAAGCTCATGGTTAACAGACTCAGACCTATGCTCAAACCTTAAGCTCATGGTTGA
Organism: Modiolus philippinarum; assembly: GCA_002080025.1. NCBI lineage: Eukaryota > Metazoa > Mollusca > Bivalvia > Mytilida > Modiolidae > Modiolus > Modiolus philippinarum. Next base: position 38,904 of record MJUU01039596.1, read on the forward strand.
CACACTCAGACCTACCTCAAACTTTAAGCTCATGGTTGACACACTCAGACCTACCTCAAACTTTAAGCTCATGATTGACACACTCAGACCTAAGCTCAAACTTTAAGCTCATGGTTGAATTTCAATGCTAAAATTTAAGCTCATGGTTGACAGACTAAGACCTACACTCAAACTTTAAGCTCATGGGCGATAAACTTAGAACTATGCTCAAACTTCAAGCTCATGGTTGACAGACTCAGACCTATTCTCAAACTAAGAGCTCGTGGTTAACAGACTAAGACCTACAATCAAACTTTCAAACATTTTTTATATCATGTTAAATTATTCAGTTTAGTGCTATTCTATAAGCAAATTAATCTAAATAAACCATATCCGAGTTCAGCCGTAGCAGAATTTACCAAATCACTTTTAAGCAAAACGTCACTTCATAGAGCATCAAATGTCATGAAATTATATTTTTGAAGTAAATTGAGGCGGACATGTTAAATGTGTTGCAGGGCGTACAAACAATAACTGGTGAATCTAATTACCAGAACTCAGATATGGTATAATGTTTTACTTTTGACTCCAAATATAAAGTAATCCTTTAAGATTGTATCATCCTTCAAACTTCCATTAAAATTGGGAAATTCAATTCCATGGAATGTGACTAATCAATACATAGTAATTATCGTGACAGACGGTTGCTGATCACATGTACAGTCATGTCATATTTGTCCTCTAGAAATCATTCGTCAAAGACGATTCTCCATGGAATTAAGATAGACCGAAACACAAGACTACTGATCACATGCACAATCGTCCAAAGGACAGCAGTCACGAGATAATCACCCATGGATTTAGGCTAGACTGAGACAGTAGATTGCTGATGATGTGTATAAAATTGTGTTATAATTGTCTGAAGGATATGAAAGAAACCCCTAGATGGGTCAGAGCTAGACAGGAATTGTTGATTTGCAATTGATCAGCGTGAAAAATATGACAATGTTTTTCCTATCAGAATTTGATAATTGTAAGGAGGTTGTTTCTAATACATGTACTTTCTACTTTTGAGAGGTACATTTAGAAGTTGGATTTCAATATATAAAAGAGATGAAATGCTCATAAAGAAAGACAAATTCTAAATGGAACCCTGAGAGAGAACAATTTTTATATTAACCATAATTATGTTTTATCCACAACAGGATCAGTAACTTTTGTCAGCTGATACCGAGAATTCAAGAAAAATGTCCAATTCGAAAATGTTCCCTGTCAAAAAATTACAATTTGAAATGCATACCTGTTAACCCTCACGCATTATGCGGGAGACTCCTGCTTTTAGGACTCAACTCCCGCATAGTGTCCTTCTCCCGAGCAGGAGACCAAATCTCCCACTTCAGACTTTTCCTCCTGCTTAAACTCCCCCTTATAAAAAAAATACGAAACCCACAATGTAGTATTGTTTTACCAGATTTGGTCTGATCCCAGTGTAATGTAAATTGTGTTGCATTGTCCTTTTTTCTAATTCTTTATTAGTATTAAGTTTTCATGCTTCTGATATCAAGGTGGTAATAAGTTAGTTGCGCGTAATCTTCCCCTCAGCAAAGGTGGAAAGAAGGGATATATCCCTCTTTGCATATCCAGGAGGTTAACAGGTATGGAAATGTCACATGTTATCACACAAAATACAACTTCCAGGTCTGTAAATTTCAAAATTAAATGTGATTTATAGACCCTATTTTTTTCACATCAGATGTAGTTTTACTAGTTACTTGAAAAACTCTCCTTTCAATATGTTCTTTTTCATCAGCAAATGTAACATGAAACATAATGGACTCATATTTCCAATGATTTTGACTTTCATATAATGCGCTTGAAAACGAATCTTCTAACCTTGAGGAAAAATATAAGCTGCAGTAGTAGCATTGATTTTTGTTGTATTCATATCTTGCATACTGTTTTAAGACCTTTTACTGACTATCAGGCCAAATTTTAGCTTAAAAATGACCATTAAAGTGAATGACCATGCAAATTCTGAATATATACCCATATAAATACCAAAAACAACTTCCTTATATACTATGTAAATGGCCATCTTTTTTTTTTTTTGCTAAAGGCATAAATAATTTGTTCCTGAATGAGACCTCATTGTGACATTCAGATGAAGGACTTGATCAAATAATTCTCCCTATCTTATGATTTACATTGTACTAATTCAATGTAACAATTTCCTAATATTCTGGAAATGGAGACTCCTTTGGCTACTCCTCAAACAAACAAAACAAGATCATTGGTATGCCACTGCTTTCAGTTCCCTTATTTTTGTAACAGCCTTGCATGCCTCTGTGTATCCCTTGCTAGTATTTGAAACTAAAGACAAACTTTTAAAAACTTACCTGAACGTAAGCCTACAAATCTCTACATGACAACACCTGCCAACAGCTGATTCCGACTTCCTCCTGACCACAGGTCTAATTATCCCTACCTGACCAATGCTTAACATTTACATAAACCATTTGTTAAATCAATTAGTTAAAACAGCCATGTAATTATCTTCC
>MJUU01039596.1:45699-62605 GCA_002080025.1 Modiolus philippinarum
AAGACCTACGTCAAATCCGTTGACATACTACTGAAAGCTTAGATCAAGAGGAATCCAAAGAAAAAAATCCCATCGAAATCCGATGAAAAATAAAAATTCTACATAATCTGCAAATTTGCAAATTTGGCCCCGTTTGGCCCCTCATAGCTGGAAAAGGAAACAAGTTATCAAAAATCTAATAGCTGAGCGCCATATTAATTTTTCACAAGGAATCTATTGAAAAAAACTGCATCAAAATCGGACTTAATATAAAAAAATTAGTTTTTTTGAGATTTGCCCCTGTTGGGCCCCATTTATCTCGTTCGCGGTATATGCTACGTGAAATCCGTTGGCATACCCCAGATTGGAAATTTCCTCAGGAGCACACTCAAACAAACCCCATCAAAATCCAATAAGTAATAAAAATTCTACAGCCAAATATGTGAAAGCACCAAATTTGGCCCCTTTTGGCCCTTTTCTATAAAACGGGCGGGGCCAGAATATCCAAAACCAATCCCAGCCTTCCTTTTGTGCCAAGGAACATTGTGTAAAAATTTCATAAGGATTGATCAACTAGAACTAAAGTTATCGAACGGAAACAAAGTGTCTACAGACGCCGACGACGACGCCGACGCCGACCACTGAAATTTCAACACCTCAAAATTTTTTGCGGTCGTATAAAAACAGGTGGGGCCACAATACCCAAAACTAATCCCAACCTTCCTTTTATGACAAGGAACATTATGTTAAAATTTCATAAGGATTGATGAACTAGAACTGAAGTTATCGCACAGAAAGAAGAGTCTACAGACGCCGCCGACGCCGCCAGTATCATACCAATATACAACCTCAAAAAATTTTTTGCGGTCATATAAAAACTTTTTATGTCAATTTATGTGTTCCAAATGAGATGATTTTTATGACAAATCTGTATTCAAGGACAATATAGTTGTACTCAACCTATGGTGTTCCATATGAGATGACCTTTCATGGCAATGCCTCATTCAAAGACCATGTGGTCAAAATGAAATGACTTCATTTGCAAAGATAATATGTTCCACATGACATGACTTTCCCTGACAATGCCATATCCAAAGACAATGTGTTCCACATGAGATGACTTTTTATGACAATGTCATATTCAAAGATAATTAGTTCCACATGAGATGACTTTTTATGACAATGTCACATTTAAAGACAATGTGTTCCACATGAGATGACTTTTTATGACAATGTAACATTCAAAGACAATGTGCTGCACATGAGATGACTTTTTATGACAAGGTCATATTCAAAGACAATGTGTACCATTTGAGATGCCTTTTATTACAATGCCATATTCAATGACAATATGTTCCAAATGAGATGATTTTTTTAAGACAATGTCACATTCAAAGACAATGTTCTCCACATGAGATGACTTTTTACGACAATGTCACTTTCAAAGACAATGTGTTCCACATGAGATGACACTTTAGGACAATGTCATATTCAAATAATAATAAAAATAATAAACATATTTATATAGCGCCTTATATAATAATAAAACCACTCTAAGGCGCTTTACAATATCCACCCAAAATCAAGCAATGAAATGATATATAAAAATTAAGGAATGACAAAAGTAAAAATAATAATTACAGNAATATGCGTAAAAATGTTAAGTGATATTCACTTTAAAGGAATGAAATGAAAATATATTATTACATCACAAAAAGAAAAAGAAAACCAACTAAGCTTTAAAAAAAATAAAATGCTAATCAAAACTTTTCAACTACCTGTAAATACAACTATAAAAATACACACATATATATACATACCCATCAGTATTTATACAAAAGTTAAAATCTTGAAATGCACTTAGAATAAAAAAAATAATGCTACCTACAAAAACTTCAAACAAAATGATAATAAATAGAGCATTACTGTAAAACTGACTAGATCAACTGTAAAACGTTAAGAAAATGCTAGTCTATAAAAATGAGTCTTCAACTGCCTTTTAAACGAATGTCTGATAGACACAGGTAGACTATTCCATAGACATGCTGATGTGTAGCTAAATTGTCTTTCACTATAAGTTTTTGTTCTAACCCGTGGTACCTCAAGTCTTAAGTTTCCGGCTGATCGTAATGTTCGTATTCTTTCCTGATATTCTACAAGCTCTTGTAAATATTCAGGTGCGGTCCTTTCAATTGCAAGATATGTAAACACTAGTATTTTGTATTTTGGTCTATATTCCACCGGCAACCAGTATAGTTCAGCAAGAACAGGTGTAATATGTTCATTCTTTCCTGTCTTTGTTACTAGACGTGCAGCCATATTTTGGACCCGTTGCAGTCTGTCAATGTGTTCAAATGAAATGACCCTTTTTTTCTATGAGAATGTCATATTCAAAGACAAGTTGTTCCAAATATGATGTTTTTGTGTGTATGGCTTTTTTTAATTCAATGTGGCCATTGTAGGTTTTCCTGTTATCTTTGCTGTTTAAATTATTCAAAGAAAATGTGTTCCTCATGAGATGACTTTCAAATGAAATGTTGTTTACTTTTTATATGATTTTATATTCATAGTTTGAGATCAATATGAGATTACTTCTCATGACAATGTCTCATTCAAAGACAAAGTGTACCACATAAAACAACTTTTTATGACAATATTGTATTCAAAGAAAATGTGTTCCATATGAGATGACTTTTAAATGGTAATTGTTTTACTTTTTGTGACAATGTTGTATTCAGAGACAGTGCATTCAACATGAGATGACTTTCTATTACAATGCCTGTTAAAAGATGACGTGTTTCATATGAGATGACTTTTTATTAAAATCTTGTATTCAAAGACAGCCTGTTTCACATGAGATGACTTTTTATTGCAATGTCAACTTCAATGATTGTGTGTTGAATTCACATGGGATGACTTTTATTACAATGTCATATTCAATGACAGTGTGTTTCACATGGGATTACTTTTTATTACAATGTCATATTTAATGACGTGTTTCACATGGGAGGACTTTTTATTACAATGTCATATTTAATGACAACATTTTTCACACGGAATGACTTTTTATTAGTGTCATACTCAATGAAAATGAGTTACACATGGGATGACTTTTTATTACAATGTCATATTCAATTACAGTGTGTTTCACGTGGGATAGCTTTTTATTACAATGCCATACTCAATAACAATGTGTTTCAATGACTTTTTTATTACAATGTCATATTTAATGACAGCGTTTCACATGAGATTACTTTTTATTACAATATTGTTTTTACAGACAATGTGTTTCACATGGGATGCTTTTTTTATTACAGTGTCATATTCAATGACAATGAGTTACACATAGGATGACTTTTTATTACAGTGTCACATCCAATGATAACGAGTTACACATGGAATGACTTTTTATTACAATGTTATATGTCATGACAAAGTGTTTCACATGAGATGACTTTTAATTACAATGTCACATTCAATGACAAGGTGTTCACATAGCATGACTTTTTATTACATGTCATATTCAATGACATTGTGTTTCACACATGGGATGACTTTTTATTACAATGTCATATTCAATGACAAGGTGTTCACATAGCATGAATTTTTATTACATGTCATATTCAAAGACATTGTGTTTCACACATGGGATGACTTTTTATTACAATGTCCTATTCAGTGAAAATGTGTTTCACATGGGATGACTTTTTATTACAATGTCACATTCAATGACAAGGTGTTCACATAGCATGACTTTTTATTACATGTCATATTCAATGACATTGTGTTTTACACATGGGATGACTTTTTATTACAATGTCCTATTGAGTGAAAATGTGTTTCACATGGAATGACTTTTTATTACGACAACATGTTTCACATGGGATGTTAAATGTTGTCAAGTGCTAGTTTTCCTTGTTCCAAAAGGCTAAGTATTACAGAACATTTTTTTTCTAACAGAACATATAGTACAACTGTTTTTTATTCCTAATGGAAAAATTTTATATAAAAATTGTTCCAAAAGGAAGACTTATTATGCCAATGTTTATAATATTTGTTCCAAGGGAACTTCTATTATGAGTAACAAATATATGATGACAACACCAGTTCTCAGAAAGAAACTCAAATGTCTATAAAAATCACAAGATACAGAATGTTAGCCAAAAAAACTTAATAACAGAATTGATTCCTATTTATTTGTTGATAAAATGCCAGAACTTTTGAACTGTGATCAAATATAAGCAGCAATGTCTAGTCAATCGTTAATGTAATTAATCAAATTATACATTATAACAGAGATCAGAAAACTTTCAGATCAATATTGTCCATAAAACAGTACCAATAAGGTCATTATAAATCATTATGCGATTCTATAATAGCAGTATTCACTGAAGTCCAAAACATTTATCAACCATACAGAAGTTGCCCCCCCTTTTTGTTGTCTAAAATCTAATATTTGACAATAAAGTATCTGAGCCTGATATATTCTTTTTGCTAAAATTCTGTTTAAATATCTAGATCATATGGTAAAACATTTCTCGTGTATTTTTTAAATTTTATTCTTTATAATATTTTGAACATTTTCTTTTTTTTTATTCATTAACTGTAATAATGTCTTCCTCAGATTATCTCCATCATTTACAACATCTTCAACATATTCCTGATTGTTTTATGGAACAATAAAAATTTTATTATTTGCATCTTGCAAATGAATTTTTAAAAATTAAAAAAAAAATTCCTACCTTTCACAATATGTGTAATATCAACTATATAATCCTTTGAAATTCAATTAATTGCCTAGATATAAAATAAAGATATATATTCCCAATAACAGACAACAAATGTTATACTATAATGTACTGAAGTGCCAACAGAACTTTCTGATGATTCTGAACTTCCTGTTGTTTACCCCCAGCAAGGCTGATGTAATTAGCGTAATATCAGTTGATGTTTGACTCTATCAGTTTTTAAGATCTTCAACATTTCTCACCAACAGGGGGTCTCGTTGTGTATTGAAATATGATGTTTTAAGTCAAATTGAGGATGGATAGGGAGGGGTTTTCTCAGGTCTGATGCTGATATTTTTTTGTAGCACCATTTAATGTAAAATAGATGTATTTTTTCCATATGACAAACTAAATTATACATCAGCAGATTATAATCAACAGAACTAATTATAGGATTGTCAGATTCACCTTCTGGGTGTATTGAACATACTTTTTCCTACCAAATGCATGTTTTATGGTATATTTCTGCTTATAAATTTACTTTTTATGAATACAACCAATGAGGCACATACTAGTGCTTCTTCAGACTAGAAGCTGCAGAAAGGGTCAGACTTAAAACCTGAGAATTGAGTCGAGAACGATAAAAATGTCCAGGAGAAAAATTAACTTTTAATATTTGAACTAAAAATCAAAAAATAAAAAACCATCTGAGAACAGAAATTTTAAACCCTTTTCTCCTAAGAACTGGATAACTTGACTTTTCAAATCTGAAAATGACTTGCATGTTCATACCGAATGTGAGAAATAAGTTTTTGAAGAACAATTTTATTACTCCTAGAATCAATAAATCCAGGAATATATATGCCTACTTATTTATCCAGCAGACAATTAGTTCCCCAGTTAAAAAACTAATCTACAGCTCCCTAGGGAGTCATTAACTATTTCTACATATTAGTAAGGATAATTCACAAATCTGAGATTTTCTTCAGGGTTTTAAGTGAGAAATAACAACAACTCTTACAAATTTTGATTGACAAACAACAACTGAACTCCCTTTGTGAACAACGAAAATTCATTTTTTTTACTTTATTTCTTAAACTTATGGCACACCTGAAACTTCAGGACTAGGCCCTATAAAGGTATCTATTCTCCAAACAAAATCATCAACTAACAATATTGACCTAAACAATGATGAAGAGGATCTCCAGAGCCTGTATCTCACACTTAGACCATGACTGATAAGAACAGTCATGTTAAAGGTCTCCTTTACAACTTTATAGATAAATCTCTATGTCATAGGGTCAGATACTGATAAACTGTGTTCAACTAGTGGCCATCTTGGATAAAAGCACACTTGTCAAACACCTTTTTTGAATGGTATCGATCTATGGTCCATCATTTCTGAAGGACCAATAGGACTAGATTTGGTTCTAATAGTGATTTTAAAGGTTCAAAGAAGATATATGAGGTGTTTTTTTTTATTTTTTTTTTTTCAATCTAAGAGTCTTATGTTAACCTATATTCACATCTGGTGGCCATTCTGGATTTGTTGCAGACAGGCATTAGCTCAGAAGTGCAATAATTCTAATTGATGTTATTGAATTTTTCTCCCAATGATGAACAATTTTATAATTTGTCAAATTATGATATCATGGATTCAGGAAAGAGAGAACATGGCTACATTGACTGAAAACCCTTTACCTGGATGAGCTAAATATTTATTTTTGTGAAATAACTCCGAAGAAATAAAATACTCTACTTCTAATGTTATTTATCAAATACTATCTGAAAGGAGATATTTTAGAGATATTTGCCACAAATAATTTATTTAAATGTAAATAGTAGTTGATTTTATCATCACAAAAATCTTCAACTAATTATTTTCATATCTTTCATATTTTTACAATTTATCATTATAATTCTTACATTCTTTAACATTCGCCTTCGCTCTGCAAGGGTATTATGTCGCATTTTATTTTGCATTATCCAGCAAGGTATGCAAATCAATCTCAATTCAAAGAAAGGTCAAAGCCATGACCCCATATCGATGACCTGGAGTATAAATACCTGTAAACCGCATGTAATCGGCCATTATTTTATTTTGAGACGGCAAGGTGTGCAGAAGAAGCTCTTTCGGCAAAGCGTATTTTCTTGCCGGTTTTACTTTGTACTTTTTGGAAATATTTCGTCTACTTCGGTGACTATGTTTTATTAATTCGATACTGCCATCTCTTTCTTTTGGACTGTCAATTTCATGTTTATTTCATTCCGTCAAACGGAAATGGCTACAAATTAAATCTTTTGTGTTTACCTGTACAAGGTATTGTGTATTGGCGTGATAAAAGCCATACAATTTTCAGAACACTTTGTGTTTTGTGTATACGTTCGCGTTACACAGAAATTGCAGATATTATGGCAAGTAAAAATTTAGAACACGACGATGTGTTATCATGTAGCTCGGACTACGAGGACAGTTTCATTTCAGAAATGTTTGATGAAAAAACTCAAAAAGTCCCAGCCCCTCTAGAGAAAGTTACTACTAGAGCTTCCCAAAATCCCGCTCCTGTTACTAAAACTAGAATAATAAAGGGCAACACTTTAAAAAGGAAAACGCAAGCCCCTAAGAGTGGCAAGACAAAAATTGCTAAAAAAGGCACAAGTAAAAATACTTCTGTAGCTGATGTGACCAGCAATAATGCCAATATTGATAATTTGAAATCCCAGTTGGGTATTGACACAATTGTGAGTAGCCTCAAATCACTGACAGGCATTGTGCACAATTTTGCTGGCAGCAATAATCAAGACCAGCTAGGTCTAACTGTGAATACTTGTACTACTAATAATACTGCTTCAGCTCCTTCTCTAGCTCAAACTGCTCGTTCTCATACTACTACTTCTGCTGCTTTGGGAGCTCCTCCTGCTCTACCCAATCGTTCTGTCATTTTGGGACCCCCTCCACTCCATAATGATGAGGGCAATTTTGAGTCCGAGGAGCATGGTACCGGTGCCACTGATATGCTAGATGGAAACTATTTTCCATATGTCGAAATCCCTAACTACTCCCCAATTAGTTCACAATACAATTACGACGACTTTGACATTAATCTATTCGAGGGTAATGGTGTAAATCCCCAAGCAGCTTTTCAGGAAGCTTTTGAGCAACCCCCTAGTGAGGCAAACAGTGATGCCGTTACAGGTATACCCAACAATACAAATTTGTCTGCCAGTACTTTGGACAAAAATAATTCTGAAAACCCAGAAATTGCTGATGATGATACTATGTGGAACTTTCCTCAGCTTGATACTCAAGAAAAAACTGGCCCAAAGGTTGGCTCTGCTCTTGCAAAAGCTGTCAATGCAGCACTTACTATTAAGTCTGATAAAGAGACCATTTCTAATCTTGGTAAGAAATATCTCCGTCCTGAAAACATTGACTATTTATGTGCCCCAAGATGCAACAAAGAGGTTTGGGCTGCTGTAGGTAACACTGCCCACGCAAAAGATTTTTCATTTCAAGATATACAAAAATTTATGGCTCAAGGCTTAGTACCTATTGTTACTCTGGCTGATCAAAATGTAAAGATTTGGACCCTAAAGACACAAAACAGCTTTTGGGCGACGCTATTAGTCTTATTGGACATAGTTTTCATTTAATTTCTCAAAGAAGGCGACAAAGCCTAAGAAACTATATTAATGATAGATACACTAAAATCTGCAATTCTGATATTCAGGTCACAAACCAACTGTTTGGTGATAACTGCCTATCCAAATTAAAGGAACTTGGAGACATAAATAGATTTCCAATTGGAAAATATAAAGTACCTCGTGGGGGATCCCATTTTCGTGGCAATTTTGGGTACAATAGAGGTCTACGTACTTCCTTCTACAACAGTGGTTTAAACTCCAAAGGCCCTGTCCTCAGGGGCAGAGGTGGACAGGGCTTCAGAGGACGGTTTCAGAGAAATCAAACTCAAACACAAAGGCGTATTATGCCTCTGATGTCCCTAAACCAATACCCACCAGTACGACAAGGACCAAGACCAAGACGCCAATTCTAGATACCAAAATCCATAAGGTGAGAAATTTAAATACTAGTTATTGGAAATGTTACACTTCTAACAAGTGGATTCTAGAAACGATCGAAGGCTACAAAATTGAATTTTCAAACATGCCTTTTCAAAAACATATACCTAAAGAGATTCCCTTTCCAAAAGATCAAGCTGTTCTTGTATCTGAAGAAGTTCAAAAATTATTAGGTAAAGGGGCAATTCAAAAGACAAAACAATCAAAGGATCAATTTATTTCAACCCTTTTTATTGTACCTAAAAAGGATGGTACTCTCAGACCTGTCATAAATTTAAGATATCTAAATGAATTTGTACAATACAACCATTTCAAACAGGAAAATTTATCTTTTGCTCTTGATTTAATTCAGAAAAATGATTATTTGACAAAAATTGACCTTAAAGTGGCATATTTTCATATTAAAATCAATCCAGATTTTCAAAAATATTTGTGTTTTTCATGGAAAGGTATCTTGTACAATTTTGTTGTTCTCCCTTTTGGATTAGCTTCAGCGCCACGGGTATTCACAAAAGTGATCAAGCCAATTTTTGCAACTTTTAGACAAAATGGTGTCAGATGTTGTTTTTACATTGATGATTCCCTTATGATGAATCAAGAATACTTGAAATGTAAACTTGAAAATCAAATGATTGTCCAGGAATTAGATAAACTTGGATTTACAATAAATGAATCAAAATCAATACTGACACCAACTCAAAAACTTGAATTTTTTGGAGTTATAATAGATACTGTTCAATTTAAGGTATTTTTGACAAAGGAAAAAGTAGACAAAATTAAATCTTTAAGTGTGACATTGTTGTCTTGTCAAAAAGTATCTATCAGAAAACTGTCATCATTTATTGGGCTTTGTATTCATGCCTTCAACACCATTACATTAGCCCCCTTACATTATAGGGCTCTGGAAAGAGATAAGGTTAGAAATTTAGAAATTTCAAACAAAGATTATGATTCCTTAATGATTCTCTCAAGCCAGTCTATACAAGAAATTAATTGGTGGTTTAATAATGTAGAAAAATTAAATGGCAAACCCATTAGGACTAGAGAAATAGATGTCTTTATTGAAACTGATGCATCCAAGATTGGATGGGGTGCCTGTTTTGATGAAAAATTTGTTGGAGGTAGATGGAGTTTTCTAGAATCCACTCATCATATTAATTTTCTAGAATTGTTAGCTATTTTTCTTGCTCTTAAATGCTTTTTTGTGATGAATAACAATGATTGTCACGTTTGTATAAAATCTGACAATTCTTCAGCTGTCTCTTACGTCAATAATATGGGTGGCATGACATCAAAATCTATGGACGATTTAACAGTACAAATATGGAATTGGTGCGCAGATCGTAATATTATTTTGTCTGCTCAATATTTACCAGGTGTGCTTAATACAAAAGCAGACTTCATGTCGAGGCAATTTTCAGAATCATGTGAATAGTCACTTAAACAAGATATCTTCAACAGAATTTGTGAACATTTTTTCAAACCAAACATAGATTTATTTGCATCTAGATTAAATCATAAATTACAAAGATTTGCTGCCTGGAACTATGACCCAGAAGCACAATTTACAGACGCCTTTTCTATTTCATGGTCAAAATTTCAGCCATACATTTTTCCACCATTCTGCTTAATTTCAAGGGTTTTAAATAAAATTGTTAAAGATAATGTGGATAAGGCAATTTTAGTGGTTCCTTTCTGGCCAACTCAAACATGGTTCTCTGTTCTTATATCTTTATTGATTTCTATTCCTGCCAGAATTCCACAACACAAAGATCTACTGACTCTACCACATTCAGAACAGCTACATCCACTGAACAACAAAATGACTTTGATCGCTTGTGTTGTATCAGGAAATCATTGCTTCAGAGAGGAATTTCAAATAAAACTGCCTGTATCATCACATCCTCTTGGAGGTCTTCAACTAATAAGCAGTACCAATTTTGTTGGAGAAAATGGGTTCTTTGGTGCAAACAACGGGCGATTAATTTATTTAGACCGTCTGAAGCAGATGTAATAAATTTTTTATCTATTCTGATGAGAAAGAAATTGTCATACTCAGTTATAAACACTCACAAATCTATGTTATTCCAAACTTTGCCATTTTTTGGTGTAAAATGGACTACAAACTCAGTTTTAACTAGTAAACTTCTAAGAGGATATTATAACATCAAACCTATGAAACCCAAACAATTGATTACTTGGGATGTTTGTTCAGTATTGAAGTATCTGTGGACTTTATACCCATTGTCTGAACTATCTCTCAAATTACTCACTTATAAATTAATTGCTTTAATTGCACTTACCACGGCCGCAAGGGCCCAAACAATTTCATCTCTTGACATCACATATTTATCTAAATTGGACAATAAATATATTTTCCAAATAAATCAGCTTCTGAAAACATCAAAGCCTGGAGTTCCTTTACCAAAAGTTATTTTATACAAATTTCATAAGAAAGAACTCTGTGTATTACACACCTTAGATGAATATTTGAGTAGAACAGCTGAGCTGCGTAAAACAAATAAATTGTTTGTTTCATTCAAATATTTTACTGCTGTAACTACAAGTACTCTTGCTAGATGGCTTAAACAAGTATTGCAATTATCTGGAATAGATGTGACAATTTTTACCGCACATTCTTTTCGCGGTGCTTCAACATCCAAAGCCTTAAGTGCTGGACTGTCTCTGAAACAAATTTTGGATACCGCTAATTGGAAATCGGCAAAAACCTTCTACAAATTTTATCACAAAGACATTGTGTCTGACAATTTTTGTACTACAATATTAAGTTCTCTTTAGTCAATTTGCATTCTTTATTGTAAAATTTATAAAATGAACTTTTTGTAAATTACAGGACAAATGAGATATGTATGTTTGATAAAGGACATTGTGATTCATTGATGGACATTTATTTCTATTCAATGTGTTCAGGGAGAACACTGGAAGATTAATATTTACATGTGTATTCACTAAGTACGTCATTATGATATGGAAATAATTATTATAATTGTGTGTGAAATAATTTATGATTGTGCAGACTATTGAAATTCATTGGAGGATTTATGGATCGTTGATATTTAGTGAATGATTTCTGTATCATTTAAATTCAGCGGATGATTTACTTATGATTTAAATTCAGTGAATGATTTACATACAATTCGTTGGAGGTTTCAACAATCAAATTTTATGCTATGGAAATAGAATCTGAGGGAATAATAAAAAATTTTTCTATGTTACACTTGTTTTATTTCAATATATATATAGATATATATATTTATTTATAATGTCTGGAAATAGCCACAAACTTGGAAATCTAATGGGGACTTATCTGCAACAGTGAAATTCAAATGTACTGTTGCGTGTCACTCCAATTGTAATGGTCCAATTCCTCAGTCGAAAGATGTTTTCGATAATATCACACCTAAAAATCTAACTCAGTTGGTCTTTGACTTCAAACGCATATATTTATTTATTTATATATATAGAATGAAGGTTTTGACTGAAGTTTTATTCCACAAAAGATTATGTAGAGGGAGTGAATGTGTTTGAAAAATCTTTGGTTGACTGAAGTTGGTTGAGTAAATATATATGAGATCCATACAAACAGAATGTGGCGATTTGTGTTTTCCATTCAGTCATGTTGGTGTCCTAAATAACACATACATTTATCTACAGTTTAACTTTTAAGGAGGTGAAAATATTTGGCTTTGAAGGTTTTGACCTGTTTGTTGAACTTAAGATTTTTCTCTCTCTTCACACTTGCCTCCAGTTTGTCCCAACACTTTAAACATGCGACATAATACCCTTGCAGAGCGAAGGCGAATGTTAAAGAATGTAACCTCATCCAAGCATACCGTTGTATGTGATGGATGAGGGTCATTCTTATAATGAGCCTGAGGCTCAATAGGGTATTATGTACCCTACCCTTCGCTTCATGAATTTTATACCCTCCCTGGACTCTCAGTTGGTACAAACTACTTTAAATAATGGCCGATTACATGCGGTTTACAGGTATTTATACTCCAGGTCATCGATATGGGGTCATGGCTTTGACCTTTCTTTGAATTGAGATTGATTTGCATACCTTGCTGGATAATGCAAAATAAAATGCGACATAATACCCTATTGAGCCTCAGGCTCATTATAAGAATGACCCTCATCCATCACATACAACGGTATGCTTGGATGAGGTTACAATAGTGTTTACTTGCAAGATATATCAAGCTGGGATTTTCTCTAATACTATATTATTACCTTTACCTTAGTAATTATGGCTAACTATGATACTTAATCAAAACCTGAGTCTGTATATTTTGCTCACCAAAAAAGTGTAGCTAAGCAATGCTTTAAATACAAACGCTTAAATTTACAAGCCATCATCATATTTCTGAGGAGCTCATTAGATATATGATCCGAAATTATAATTCTATTACAAAACACAGTAGGTAACATCGTCCTGCGAGGACATGATTTTCTATGATTTTCCCAAAATGATTTTATACGATTGTCATGGATTAGACCCGATTTTACAAGCGGAAATACCCCTTTGTGTTCTTATTCTCTATGTTATTTTGCAATTTTTACTTAAATGTTACTTCTCTGTCTTTATAGTCCGGAATTGTGTTATTGATATAACGTAAAAACCAGAGAATTCGGAGTTTCGTGTTGTCCTGGAATTTACACGAGTGTCCACTACTGATGTCCCAGATTATATACGATTTGTCTGTGAATTTATACGATAGATATTTCAATTAAAATGATAGCGCAGCTTTAATTACAGGACAATCATGAATTTTGTAAGCAAATAATGATAGATGAAATTGAAATTTAAGGTTTATTTTAAAAACTAACTGTCGCAACGAGGTAAAATAAGCTGAGTAGACAAATGATTTGGATTTATATTATTTTGCCCTTGTATCACATAATTATCTTCCTGTCTGCATTTGTGGTTCTCGTCCAGATTTTCCGTTCTTGGAAATGAAATAGAAAAATCCTGCATAAGGAATTATCTGATTTATGAATGCGGTCTGTGTTAAATTTATATCCAAGAAATATAGTTTATTGATTGTCCAGCATAATGAATAGTCAATATAATGCATATAATATAGTATCGTTGCGTAATTTATTTCATATTGGCATAGTTATAGATCTGGGGTAAGTCTTGTTGGCCAGAGGCGCAAGCTATAATCAATCAATCAATGTTACATCAAGTACATCGCTTAAAACTGAGTGTCAGACAATTCAGTTTTCGTAACATGAGAAATCCTACAATGCATCTCCTACTTCAGACCACATAACTAACCAACCCTTACAATAGTTTAAGACTTCAAATTCGTTGATCGCTATCATCAGCGATATGGCGTCCCCTATTTCTACATCCTGCTTTCCTGTTTACAATAAATACCACATTTCAGACAGCCAATCCAACTTGTTGTCTGCAATTAAACAGGAAAATATGTAAATCGAACTATTTTTTATCGTCAGTATGAATACAATTCTTAAGTTTGTTTAATATCTGTTCACAAGTTAAGGATGAATCAAATGTTACATGTTGGTTCTTAATGAATATTTTGACACTGTTTACAAAACAGTTGTTGTGTCGAGTTTATTGCTCTTAAAGAAAAAGGACATCCATAATGGCCAGATTCTACAACACAATTATGATAATCATCTCAATCATTTCAATTAAATGACAGAAAATTGATGTAACAGACAGTCCCTATCAATGACAAAAGGTTTACAAAGGACAGATCTCAACTATTCGAGTCGTGGGCATAACTTTGTTGTTGGACTGTGTTTATCCTAGGGTCGACCAATCAAATGCAGTGATGTTGTAACTAACTCACTAACTGGCAGTTCCTTTGTGAAAAGATGACAAAATGCTACATTATAATATTGGGGTATTTTTTGTATTATGTATGAATGCACACACAATTTTGTCTGTTTCCGTCCACATTTGATAACATTGTGTTTTCTAACACAGAAGCTGACAAAAGATATACAAGTCAAAAACTGACAGTGGGGACAGATTTATTGAATCGGTTTTATTTCTAAAAAAAGCGAACTGCTTGTCAAAATAAATAAGACGAACTGTCAATAGCTCATATTCAATGCCATTTCAATTATTCTTGCTCTGCTTGATGTGGAAGTGTTTCACTAAGATAAAAAAAATCACTTTAAATCGTTAACTTAAAACAAAATAGTGCAAAATATGAAAAAAAAACATGGGTCCCAGATCTAGTGTGGTCAAGTCGGAGGTTGGAAGGCTTGGCTTTTTAGTTGTGCATGATAGAATTAAGCAACTGCGATTTTCACACGCATCCAAAATTTTAAGAACAATTGCCAGGACTACTTTAAACAAACTTTTTAGTTAGCGAACGGCTCATATTGAAACCAGATCAAGTCGCTTCTGAGATCAAATCAAAACTGTTAAAATTATTCTTCTTCTAAAATCGACTTGGGTATTTCTAGTCCTCAATTTTACGGAAATGTTGTTAAAAAATGCCAGAAATTGATTAAAAATCCAGAAAAGGTGGGACGTAACTTACATTCTTTACGTAATAGGGGATATCAGCAAGATATTCTGCTTGCACCCGTTAAATTAGCTTTGAGACCTAGTGACCTGAAAATTTTGCACACATACTGGCCTCTCACTGATACTGCTGATGTCTACTGAAATTTATGATGATTCTTGACCAAACCCTTCGAGAAGTTTTTGGGTTTGATTTTTCTTCCGTAGTGCGACAGTGTTCTACCAGCAGATTAGGCTCCTTGAGCTGGCCGGCAGTTTAGCAGCAAGCACCCCTTGACCCATCTTTCAAAATTACGTATTGTCTTTTTCTCTCCTTTCAAGATTGTGGTCATGGAGTTAGTAGTCTACCTGTATTGGGTTTTATTCGTATGTTTTTATACTATAGGGAAACGGGACAGATAGAACCAATTCAATAAATCTGTCCCCACAGCCAGTTTGTGACGTGTATTTCTGTTGTCAGCTTCTGTGTTAAAGAAAACACAATGTCATCAGATGTGGACGGCAACAGACAAAATATTGTACACATTCATACACAGTGTAGCATTGTGTCATCTTTTCACAAAGGAACTGTCAATTGTTGATGTAGAAATGAACAATAAATCAGTCACAACATCACTGCATTTGATTGGTCAAGAAGTTCAGGTAGGGACTCATTTATTGAATCGACCCTAAAGGGGAGGTTTGGGTACCCATAAACCGGTTTAACCCTACCGCTGGCTTTTGCTAGTGCAGGTACCAAGTCTGTCTTTTGTCTTGTGTAGTTCCCTTGCAAATTGTTGCATGTATAATAAATATAATTTTCAGCCATTGTAGGTGTTTCCTGTTATCCATTTTTTAACATTTGAAAACAAATTCTTAAAATGCTATATTAAAGTAGATAGAATTATCAATATCTGAATATTTTGATACATATTAACTTCACGGTAAATTAGCGTGCATGCTTTCATGGGATATCCTTTGAATGGTATCGGTTTACTAAATTTTCAGCAATTTTTACTCTATATTTGGCACATTTTATAATTGTGTGTTTTTTCATAACTTCAGTTGCACTGGAAATTATTATACTATCGCAAACTCATTTTATGCTTTAGCAGGCAAGACATCTACGGTAAAATATCTCAAAAATGTGGCTGTTCAAGATTATTAAACTAGAATCTCTGTATTCTAAGCATGTATCGCTCATCTGGCAAAAACTAAAAAGTTTTTATTATAACGTTGGATGATAGAAGATGTATTCTGCTGGTGACGATGTTTTCTACCGAACTTGCAATAACTCCTTCCAACTAGATGAAATGAGTAATTTTAGTTCGCCTCAATGAAGTTGAGGAGGACTATTGGAGTACTCCCGGCGTCCGCGTCTAAGTCTACGTCCACGTCCGCGTTCGCATTAGGGCATATATCTCTGCAACTATGCATGGTTGGGTCATCAAACTTTGTATGCAGGTGCATCTTAGGTTATCTCACAGCCTTCAAGAAAATTCGGGTCTCTCTGACTTATATTTTACGCTTGATTGATTTACATTCAAGTTTTCGGACGAGTTCAGATCTCAGTCACTCTACATGGTAGGATCATGTAACCTTGCAC
>MJUU01039596.1:75769-95148 GCA_002080025.1 Modiolus philippinarum
TTAAAGTGATATTTACAATTTTTTCCTTTTCCATAAAAAAAAACTGTATTTATTGGTCATATTTTAAAAAAGTTTTTTATTTTCAATTAATTGACATGTATTACTTCTTTTTATCAAATTGTGATATTAAATCAACAAGAATTTTATCCATGGAACAATTTTTTGTTAATTAATTTCCTGACTCATTATTATCAAGTACTAAATAAACATAACCCCCGGCAATTAAATAAAAAGTTGGATAACTGGGAATAGTGATTTTTAAAAAGTTGGATAAGTGGGAAGACACCATTTTCACCAACAGATCAAGGTAAAACCTCCCCAGGCTATTACAGATTGAAATACAATAGTATTGTTGAACAATTCAAAAGGACACTGAGTGTGTTGATTAGTTAACAATAGCAATCTACCAAGAACTTTTTCCAATATATGTTGTAGTCCAGCAATACCAGTTGGTCAAAAAAATAATGTGAATAGAATAATCAAATTGAAAAATTGGTTACACAATAGGAACAAGTAGACCGGTAAGGTCATACACAATGGACAATAATAAATTCTATTAGTTTGCATGGATATAACATTGATGCTCTGTTGGAAAACTCTTTCTATGTTACAATGTTTAGATTTTTTTCCATTTAAGATTTCATTTGATTCTTGAGATCCCACTCCATATTGTGCTAAGTGAATCAATCTTTTGTTAAATCTAAAGGGAAAAACTGATTTTGAATTCTTGAATGAAAATAAAGGGCTACGCCGAGCGCAGCATGATATGACCGCAGCATGTCGTCCACTGAAATTTGAAAAAGTGTAATTTAAAGTGAGTATGGACATAGGAAAGAGCTTGACACAATAATTAGATGGACGCAATAAGGAGATTAAACCCATCGAAATTGGATGAAAAATAAAAATTTTAGGTTATCTGTAACTTTACAATTTTGGCCCCTTTCAGCCCCTCATAGCTCCGAAACAGTAACAGCTATGCCATATCTGTTGTCATGCTACTGAAAGCTTACATCAAGAGGAATCCAAAGAAAAAAATCCCATCGACATCTGAAGAAAAATAAAAATTTTAGGTTATCTGTAAATTTACAATTTTGGCCCCTTCAGCCCCTCATAGCTCGGAAACGGTAAGAGCTACGCCAAATCCATTGACATACTACGAAAGCTTACATCAAGAGGAATCCAAAGAAAAAAATCCCATCGAAATCCGATGAAAAATAAAATTTTTTGGTTATCTGGAAATTTACGATTTTGGCCCCCTTCGGCCCCTCATAGCTGGGTAAGGAAACAAGTTACCAAAAATCTAAAAGTAGAGCGCTATGATAATTTTTCATTAGGAATCCTTTGGAAAAAATTGCATCAAAATCGAACAAAAAATAAACAAATGAAATTTTTGAAATTCGCCCCTTTTGGGCCCAATTTATCTCGTGAACGGTACATGCCACGTGAAATCCGTTGGCATATACAGATTGGAAATTTTCTAAGGAGTTTACTGAAAGAAACCCCATCAAAATCCGATAAATAATAAAGATTCTACAGTCAAATATGTGTAAACAACCAATTTAATCCCTTTTGGCCCCTTTTTCTAAAACGGGCGGGCCCAGGAACATAAAATTATAGCCCGGGCTAAAGCATGTGCCAACAAACATCATTCTAAAATTTGAAAATGATCTGTTCACAGGAACCAAAGTTATGCTGTCCACAGACACAAAAATACCCAATTTTACCCCTTTTTGGCCCCTTTTTCTGAAACGGGTGGGCCGTAAACCCGAAATTAAAACCCAGGATAGCCATTATGCCAAGAAACCACATACTGAAATTTGAAGATGATCCGTCCACTAGAAACAAAGTTATGCTGGCCACAGACGCCGATGCCGACAACTGCGCCATAACATAATACGACCGCAAAATTTTTGCAGTCGTATAAAAATAGTAAAAGTGATACATAATACCTTTCACACTTTTTAAACAAAATTTTGATGTTTTATATAAATTGGGAATAAATCATGAAAAATGGCTATGTTCCACTATGTTCCACAACTGAAATTTTCGCAATAAAATTATCAAAAAAGAAAAAGTATCACTACAAATAAAAATTTCCAGTCTCAAAAACTGTAGGAAATTTGCCCTGAACAAATGCTTGACCCATTTGGCAGCCTAACAGAAAACCCCTAATACCTTGCAGTTCATGTGGTGGGAAATTAAAAGGGAAGGTAAAAAGTTCCCCACTGAGGTATTCACTTCTAAATAAATGCATACATATGAATAAAATGACTAAATGTATTTCATTTGGTTTCCTTGTAATGCCATAGCAAAACAATACAGATAATCAACGATTAGAAAGTTTAAATGGTCACAGTGCTCAACCTTATGTTGAATGGGATACTAATTTAGTATCAAAGATGCATTTTGCATTTTGTTCACCTCTAGTTGAAAACCCTCAGGCGACATCAAGATGTAGACAGGAATAAAAGCCCTGTTCTTGATAAATTGGAGTTTTCCATGTATAGTGTACGTTTTTGTCACATGTACATTCACTCCATATCCTTTCATTTTTCCAGTTTATAAACATGGTAAAATAATTCTGTCAAGACCTTATTCAAATGCAAGTCAATCCAACAGAAAATGTATGTCAAAATGATGTAATTTTTAATGATGATTGTATTATGTACAGTGACTGAGATCTGAACTCATAAGTCACTCAAGCAGAAAACATGGGTCATAATTACCTAATTTTACATGGATGCTGACCTATCAACATTGATGCAAGGATAACTTCTACCATGTAAAGTGACTGAGATTTTAACTTGGACATAAAATTTGAATGCAATTCAATCAATTGGAAAATATGGGTCAGGATTGACCTATTTTGCAAGTATGCTGAATTACCATTAAAGATTCATGCATGTTCAAGGTTACATAATCTTACTATGTACAGTAACCAAGATATGAACTCTGGACATAAACTTGAATGCAAATCACTTATGCTGGAAAAAGTGGGTCAAAGTGACCTTATTTGTCTGGATGCAGAACTCCTATCTGTGATGCATACACATGCAAACTTAGATGATCACACCATGTACAGCGACTGAGATCTGAGCTCCGGCATAAACTTGAATCTAAAGTCACTCAAGCAAAATAATGTGGGTCAAAGTGACCTTATTTTGCCTGGATGCTGATCTACCACGTAAGTGCAAGGTAAGATCCTACCAGTTACAGGGACTGAGATCTAAACTCAGACATAAACTTGTTATCTTTTTTATTCCATTGAATGTAAGTCACTCAATTGTAAATGAGGTAAAAACTGCCTAAATCATGCCTCCATATGAACCTAGGTAGTTTGAATGCAAGCAACTGAAGTGGAAAATATAGATCATATTAAAGAGACCTCATCTTTTTGGAGGTTGACAGTCAACACAAGATGACCCTGCACACCAAGTTTGATGATCCTACACTGCATAGTTACTAAAATATACACCTAAATGCTCTGAAACACAGCATATTCCACTAGTCCATCTTGACTTCATTTTACTATCATATAAGTCAAAGATGAAAGTCAAGGTCACAATGACATTAACTTGGTATGCCACATATCTACCTTCCCATGATACATCTACATAACAAGTTTGATCATCCAAGTTACTATTGTACAAAAGTTTCTTATTCCTCAGACAAATGCCAGGATGGACAGACTGACTGACAAATTGATTTCTATATACCCAAAAACTTTGTTTGAACAGTATAAATATAGAACACCATTAAACATATCAGCTTATTGTTACTTTAAAAAGTTAACAACAATACTAAATACTACAATACTACAAAATCATATATATATTTTAATTACCTTTATAATTTCAAATCCTCATTAACAAGATAGTATGATCCATACATCACATCCCTATGTCTAGAATAATATTCTATTTTAAATCTTCTGATGACTGTTTTTTATTATCACCGTTGATGAAAATCAATATTCCTACAATACAGTCATCAAAAACATAACATCATGTTAAAATTGTCAAGTTCCTAGCCCTAATTCTGTCTTTGTTAAAAAATCAGATTTTACGAAAGCCAACAAAATTTCAATAAACGTTGTTACTGGAATTAATCATCAGACAATTGAATCATTTAGACAAAGGTTCCAGTTTCTAACTGCTACTAGAGTTCTTGACAATACTCTATCATATGTATGGATATCTAAGCATCAATTTTGACCTTTTAAAATGAGATAAACCTTGTATCAATATTCCTGTGTGATCGGATGTTCTTCTTGTCATACATTTCAATGCAGAACATCCTTAATGGAAGCTAGTGACAATTTCTAGAACAATTACTTGTATTACTGATAAAAACAAAATATTGTTCTTTCATTTGATTTTATAGAAATATTTACCAAGCCATTTATGATTGAAATACTGTTGACTTTTAAACACCTGGGACAAACTGTATTTTTTTATGGGTAATCAATTTTTTCACATGTATGGTGTTGAGCTTGAAACAGGATGACAAATTTCTATATACAGTAATTAAAGTAATCTATATTGAAGTTATTTGAAGACCACCTGCCGATACATGTATTTTTTCTTACTATTTACTTTGTTTAATCAACAGTGAATTAAATCCTGACATTACTCATAACATTTTTTTTTATTTCTAACACAATAAGTCACATTTGTAAGTATTGAGAAGTCAAATATCCAAAACTTTTCCTTCAAATACAGGCCGTCTCCTCAGACAACATTTTTTTTCAAATTGACCATGAAATAACAATTTACCCAAAACTTTCTGGTGTCCAAAGGTAATTTATCTTCCAAAAATATACAGCTTAAGGCCCACTTTTTTAAACTGCTTACAAAACCACTGTAAAAGATTAACTTATATCAGAAATTTAATGCATTTCAAAAACTTATTTAAATGAAATATTCACTTTAAAACAGAATATCAGACAATTTCTGTTTTTAAATGGAACCATAGATTTCAAGTTACCAATAAACATGATAAAATGACTTTATTTTTTAATTGCAAGAAAATGAAGTTTCAATAATACTCTATTTGAAACTACCAGTATTTATATCTTTTTTGTAAAAACACTATACTAAGACATAAAACTGTCAATTAACAGATATATAATCTAGGTAAAACAATCTGACAATGGGATAAAATTTCTCCCTCCATTCCCATCTGCAAAAAAAAAAAAAATAATCCATATCTTAATTCTTAATAGCATGATAAGGGAAACATAATTTTTATATATTTTTTTTTCTATATAAAAAAAATCAAATGGGGTTTAGTCCATATTTATATTATTCCTACAGAATCAAAAGTCTTTGGAGTATTGTTACAATTGTCTGCCTTTACCTTGGTGCATCATATTAGTGTCTAAAGAGACAAAATCTTAGTGTAATCGAGTGCATGCAAGATTCTCGTGTCATTTTTTGTCTATTTCTAACAATCTCATTGTACAGAGTATTCAGTTTCAAGACATCATTTTAGCCCTTGAACAATCTCGCCAGCAACAGTATCGAATGTACCAGTATCCAGGCCTTAGTTCAACCTGATTATTTCCTGCATGCAATCAGTAAATTTGATGGAAAAGGTTTTCCCCACATGACAATCATTTTTTCTTTCTTAATCCATTATAAATGAAGTAAAATCTTCAAGATCAATAAACAATTCCAAGTCAAGCTTTATGTCAATGCTTTTATACTAGGACTTTATACTTTAAATACATTTTTTTTCTCCCAATTTTTTTTTAATTGACATTTTTAATGAACTGCACTGCAGAAAATTATTTTAAATAGAATCTTTTAAGTTTCATATTGAGCAACAAGTAGATAGTATTAAAGTTGTCAACCCTCAGGCATTTCAATGGATACTTCCAAGAGTAACCCATGAGATGAACATCCCCACATTTGCACAAGTAGGCCAAAATCTCCTACAAACAATAAATTACTGTCTCAAAAATCTCCCATATTTATAAAATCACAGCATATTTTAAGAACTACTTAATACTTTTTTACCAAGTGTTTAGTATATGTTTATTATCCCCTCGCCCAACAGAGTTGGGGAGGGGATATACATCTCGCCAATCCGTCTGTCCGAGTGTTCGTCATTTCGTCCCACCGCAGATTAAAGGTTGTGTTAATGTTCATATCTGACAAACTATGTGGCACATCAATCATCTTTGGTCAGTGGATGTGTCTTGGAGAATGATGCTGCTTCAGATGATAATTGGGTCATTCTGACCTACATTTTACGCTTCAATGACTCGGGTTAAAGTTTGCATTAAGGTTCATATCTGAGAAACTAAATGTGGCACATCAATCATCTTTGGTCAGTGGAGGCATCTTGGAGAGTGATGCTGCTACAGATGATAATTGGATCACTCTGACCTACATTTTCACTTCAATGACTCAAGTTAAAGTTTGTGATAAGGTTCATATCAGAGAAACTTCATGTGGCACATCAATCATCTTTGGTCAGTGGATGTGTCTTGGAGAGTGATGCTGCTTCAGATGATAATTGGATCACTCTGACCTTCATTTTACGCTTAAATGACTCAGGTTTCAGTTTGCTCTAAGGTTCATATCTGAGAAACTACATGTGGCACATCAATCATCTTTGGTCAGTGGAGTGATGCTGCTTCATATGATAATTGGGTCACTCTGACCTATGTTTTATGCTTCAATGACTCAGGTTAAAGTTTGCGTTAATTTTCATATCTGAGAAGCTACATGTGGCATATCAATTACCTTTGGTCAGTGGATACATCTTGGAGAATCATATGCTGCTTCAGATAATTCTTGGGTCACCCTGACCTGCATTTTATGCTTCAATGACTCGAGTTATAGTCTGTGTTAAGGTTCATATCCGAGATACGTCATCAATCATCTTAGGTGAGTGGATGCCTCAGGCCATAATTAAACCAGAGGCTCCCAGGAGCCTGTATCGCTCACCTGGCTTTCAGTTGCCACAATCAAGCTAACATTGTAAGTTAAACAGTTGTTCTTCAGTACCTTTTGTAGCTCGAACACCACCAATATCTTGAACTGTATTTAAAGTCTGATTATGTTTTACTATATTTCTTTGTTGAGCTTCTTTGACAAAAAAGTTCTTGCCAAGGACCACTTTCGACACCAATTTTGAAGTCAAGACATCATTTTGTAAACGGCCGTCAATGAACAATTTTCAACATCGGTTTTAAAGTCGCAAAATCAATATCTATTTGGAAACTAAATTTCATTAAAATCAGACAATGTTCAGTTTTCCCACCTTTTTTGGCAGCCATATTGAAAATGGCCGTCAGCGAACAATTTTCAATATCAGTTTTGAAGTTGTGACATCAATGCCTATTTGGAAACAAAATTTCTTTGAAATCGGACAATGTTAAATTTTCTGGCCTTTTTTGGAGGCCATTTTGAAAATGGAGGTCAAGGAACAATTTTAAAGACCGGTTTTGAAGTAGCAACATCAATATCCACTTGGATACCAAATTTCATTGAAATCGGACAATGTTGAATTTTCCCTCCTTTTTTGGTGGCAATTTTGAAAATGGCAGTCAACGAATAATTTTCAACATCAGTTTTGAAGTTGGGACATCAATACCTATTTGGAAACCAAATTTCATTGAAATCGGACAATGTTGAATTTTCCTGCCTTTTTTGGCGGCCATTTTGAAAATGGTGGTCAACGAACTCTTTTCAACCCCATTTTTGAAGTTGCCACAGCATGGCAAACATTTTATCAATTTACACTTAACCTTCATCTTCTATAGTTTTGGAAAAAAAAGATGAAAAATATGAAAATTGTGAAAATTCTGTGAAAATAAAGGGCAATAACTCCTACAAAGGTTTATCGATTTTCTTGAAAATTTCAGGGTGGGTAGATCTTGATATGCTGAACATGTTTGCAATTTATACTCGACCTCTATCTGTTACACTTTTTGACATAAAAAATAAAATATGCACAAATTTCAAAGTTTTACAAAATCAAAGCATGGAATGCTGTTAAGGCAGGTTCCTGGGTATTCCAGAAGTTCTGTAATTATTACTGTTTTGCTGAAATCTTGACATTTAATTTTTTCAAGAATTAAAATCCGAAATTTTCCTTCCCGGTTTAGGTTGTCTTTTCAGTTTTTATATGGGTTGTTGGCAATTTATTTAAAACTCTATTTATTTACATTTCATTTTGTCACTTCATCTAGTTCTTAAGTTTCATTATTTTTGCATATGATTAAATAATTCAACGAAGTCACTGTAAATTTACTATCTACATATGGGCATTTCGACAACTTATGTCTCATCAGTGCAAGCTACTGAGAATGGTAGGTTGTGCTCAGCTACAAATAACAAAACACCGAAATTACTTAGAATAATGTAAACAGAATTTCAGCATTTTGAGTCCGAAGTCGAGCACTACGTTTGTGTCCCTCTGTTTCTCTATGGCGAACATCATTTCATCCTCCGTGCACTAAGGCAAAGGTTATGCCACAAAAAAGAAACACTGTGTGTATATATTTATCACTCTTGCTCAAAGAGTCCATCTCTTTTATCCATTTATTTTGGAATTTTGAATTGTATCTACCCTTTTCGCGGAGGCGACGCCATTTTGTCGTTAATACACAGCTGATTCGTGTTCTCGCGTAATCTCGTTAGGCGGGGCCTTTGTTTACCTTGCAGGGTGTGATTGGAACAGCCAATATTTACTTCCGGTGTAACGTAAAAATATTTTTGAGAGAAAATTTTAATATCGGGAGCTTTCAGAGGCATAATGGTAGACGTGAGACCGGCTGCCGAAACCGGTAGCCTCACGGTGAGACCGGGAGGGTTAATAACTCTGGTTACAACAGCGAAACTAGAAGTTACTATGTATCCATTCATAAAAACTGCGCGCCACAGGAAATTTTTATGAATTAACCGAATCGTGAATTTCGAATGTCAGTTTAAGTGCTCTGAGATTAAAAAAGCAAAGTATCTCTTAAAAGATATTAAATAAATACAACAAACACATAAAACGATGTAGTTGATCATGAAATGGACACTGTATCGCCACATGAATGGATTATTTTTTGTGCCTTCGTATGAATAACTGGTAAGCCGTACGTGTTTTTAACGATAGTCTGGATCATTCCGATTCTTTTCATACAAAGTAGTCTCTTTAATGTAAGAGTCTGGTTGAAACAGACTTTTTTCAAGATGGCTTTACCCGACAGCTAGAAGGCAGAGAACCTGCCTAAAAAAGGGCAATAACTCCTGGCAAGACGGGTTTTCGTATTTTCTTCAAAATAGCAGGGCAGGTAGATCTTGCCATGCTGTTCATATTTACTTCAGTCAGATTTTTTACATCTGTAACAGTTTTTGACTTATTTGCAAAAAACAGCAATTTACCCCTATGTTCTATTTTTAGCAACAGCGGCCATGTTGTTTGGTCTTCAGACTAAACGAACACAATTTTGAAACTGCATACCCTGGTAATGCTTCAGGCCAAATTTAGTTACAATTGGCTCAGCAGTTTCAGAGGAGAAGATTTTTGAAATTGTTGACGGACGACAGATGCTGACGGACGCAAAGTGATGGGAAAAGCTCACATGGCCCTTTAGGCCAGGTGAGCTAAAAAATTTTGTGTCCCCTTACCCAACCTTACCTAATAACGTTGAGTAGGTAGGTAGCAGGAATTTTTTTTTTTTAATTATTACTAAAAAGAGGTTAGAAATAACTGTTTTTTTATCCAAATTTGAGTTATAAAAAAATTCTCTCTGAAAAGTCGATTAAATAATTTGAGTATGGCCATTTAGTTAGGGTCGGTAGGGTAAGGGGAAACAAACATTACTTTAATTTTGGACCCATTGAGAGTGATACTACTTTTGAGAATTAATATTTTGAAACTTTTAACTGAATTTGGAAATTGCTACAGGCGAGGGGATTAACTGTCGAAACTTTCAGACTGCTTCCATCTTGTTTTACTGTAAATTCAGAAAATCAATGCAATATTAAGTTATTTTGTAATGGTGTGAGGTCCCAATAATTAATCCATCATATTTTAAATCCTTGCCATCATCACATTATGGCCTTTCCATGTGATGGCCATATTCTGCCTGCCAATATATTTCATTAGAACACCACTTCCAGCTGACAAATCTACATAGACAGGGTTTTTGTGCTTGACTGCATTACTATTTCCTGCAATATCATGTATCAAAACATGATAATTTTGCCAGTTCAGTTGCATGCTGGGAATTTGAAAGTGTGAAAAATTCACACATTTCTCGATGGGTTGGGCTCGATTTTTGGGCAACCAAAATCCAACACGCCATCCCATAAAATCCAAATCATTTTAAAATAATAATATAATGTCATATTTATCTTGGGATGTAAGAGTTAGTCACTCAGGCTAATGCATTATCTCTACTTCTGATAAAATTGCAAAATCTTCAAAATATGCTAATTCTGAGACAAAGGAATCACATAAACCTACATCCAGAACATGTTTCTACCCAACTATTCACTGTGGTTACCAATATTTGGGGCTTAATCAATTGCCCCACCTGCCCACAAAAATTTAAAGACCCCATTCATAAAACCTGACATTTATGGATGCTGGTCAGGAACAGCAATAATAAAGCCACACAATAAGTTCTGAATTTAAAGTACACTGACAACACTTACCATGGAATAATACAATAACAATATGAGCCACCAAAGGAGTTGATTAAAATGTCACCAGACGGATGATTGGATGACAGACACCAAGTGATGGCAATAGCTCACACAGACCCTTTGGGTCAGATAAGCTAAAAAGGTGATTTTTGCAATACAAACTCTAGTTTCTGGTATGGAAGCTTATTGAAAACTGATCATGGCATGTATTTATTAAGAGAAAATCACACTTCTCGATTAACTATGTTTCTGGTGGTTTTACACCTTCTATGTACATGATGTATTTTTGCGCTTTGGATTTCAGCTCCTGACAAATCTGTCAAGTTGTTTTGTTACATTTAGTTATAAAAGGAAACTTGGGGTTACTTTTGGAAACCATATTTAGAGGTAGGAAACCATCAGGAGCTCTAGTCTTTCCAAGGAAAACAATGTCTTTCATAGACATGCTTACATTCATATTCCATAATATATGTTTCTTAAGGTATTCAATATTTATTTATTCCAAGTAATTTCTAAGTCCTTCTTACTACTGTAAACCGGAAAATTTTCGTGGCAGTTTTTTTTTTCCGCTTTAATAAAACTGTCAAAAACATTTTTATGCAATTAGATAAGTAAGTTAGTTTAAACTGCAACAGATAATTCAAGACTGAAAATTAAATTTGTCTGAGAAAAACCCTAAAAAAGACGGTACAAAAATTTCCAAGTTTACAGTATTGTTTATTGAAATATCAATGGTGTTTAAATATATCCCCAAGTTGATTCTAAAGTATGTAGAGAAGAATGTTAGGCACCATAATCAAATAACTCTGCTGTTTTCATATAGGTTGACTTCAGTTGGAACTCTGGAGTCGGGTAGGAATGAGAATCATTTTGTAAACTGAATTCTGATTGGTTAGTAATTTCATGCCATTAGAACCCAAGTAACCCTTGTAAAACCGAGAGTTCCTTGAGTTTGACTCTTCGATGTGGAAGTAATAAATTTGACCAATCAGATTGGAGTATTTACAACGGACTTTATCAGGGCCACATACTTCCGGTATTAGGGTCGAACCTGAGTCTTTACCAAGCTGTGTTCATGTGGGACTTGGCTATACATTTTTAAAGCAATGGTTCCTCAAAAAGAAGTGTACAATATGTATTCAACATTACTGAGTATGTTCCTCAGATAAAAGTACATTTTATAAACTAACCTTCAACCATTTGTCAATCCCAGCATTCTGTCTATTCATCTTAATACCAGACAGATTATAAGTCTCCTGAAACAGATGTGTACAATCAATTAGTATTATAACACTTTATATCACAATTTAATATTGTAATTGATTACTCTTAATATTATATAAATGTGCACAAGCAAATTAGTCTATTGGCTTTACATTTTACACCAGAAAATTCCATCATTCAAATGAAGTGTTTTAAATTGTCATTTCAAGCCTTTATCACGTTAATCACATATAAAATTTTCTGGATAGCCATTGCAAAAAAAAAGGTTTTTTTGGACCTATCAATGTTTTTTTTAGTATGTTACCAGCAACACATTTTATTTAGGCCTTACATGATGTGCAGAGACTTATATTTGCTACAATCCAAAGCAGTCCACTGGAAGACACATTTTCTGAATTGTAAACAGTGCCAATTGGCCAACTTCAGTTGTTTTATGCCTAGTTAAAATACTGCAAATATTAAGTTTAAGTCTAATTCATCCTTTGACCTGACCTATGACTTTATCAAAAACTAAACTAATGTTTGGGAGTCTAGGATGATGTTTATTTCACTGAACTTGATTACTCTTTATTTGGGGGCTGACTCCGACCTGCTGTTGGGTGTGGGGCTTCCTCACCATTCATTGAAGATCTTATTGTGGCTAGGTTGTTACCGGTATTACTCACCTTTGGGTTGTTGTCTCTTTGACACATTCCCCGTTTCCCTTCTTTTTTCTACTTTCTGGCTGTATATCATGTAATGTACACAGTCAAACCTGGTTTAAGAGGTCATCCAGGGAATAAAGAAAATTGACCACATAAGACAGGTGGCTGCTAAATCAAGGTTCAAAATAACTGAATTAAAAGGAAATGGGAAATAAAATTGTGGCTGTTAAAAAAAAGGTTATTGCTTAATCAAGGTGACCACTTGGGCAGGTTTGACTGTATATTATTCTACTGTAAACGAGTTAATTTTTGCACTTTACTACAAGTTCTATGTGAATTTAATTTTTTTGCAGTCTTGAATTCCCCATTGTCAGTGAGCTACTAAATCATTCAACCACATCTTTATATTTACGACAGTTTTATTTTTGCGCTTTGCCCCCTTACGCGAAAAATTTCCTGTTTACAATACTATAAACATATTAGATTTTTTTCTCACAATTTTGGAATCACCTTTGATCTCTTGTCAACATGTCCTTTCAGGCAATGTAATACAATGTATAAATAGACTATTTTTTTACACTTTACAATGAAACAAAATTGCATCCATTTAAATGTTTACAGATTTCCACTTACTTCTACCTCCATTTTGACCACTGCTGATTCGTTTCAAGGTTCGATTGTGGCTGCTACTCATATCTGTCGATGATATCCACTCAATTACCTTAAAGTAACTTGATAAAACTGACTGTTCTTTTCTTTGAACATTTGAATCTAGAATAGCTTTGCTTCTCAACGATATGGTCCATGATTACAGGACATTCTAGAATGAAACATATTCTCATTAAATATAATAGAAAAGAATACCAGAATATTCAATGGTCAATGACATGTATGAATATGATAAAAGTATTAAATTTTCTTCTTGATAATATTTTTGTTCGTTTCGGTGATACAGTCTATCGGCAAAAAATAGGTATTCCTATGTGTACCAACTGTGCACCTCTCATAGTAGATTTATTTCTTTATTGCTACGAGTCACACTTCATGGCAAAAATTCAAAAAGACACTTCTAAACAGCATTTAGTGGATAAATTTAACAATAAATATAGATATTTGGACGATATTTTGGCTTTAAATAATCCTGAATTTTCTAAATTTACAGATGAAATTTATCCTGCAGAACTTAATTAAAACAAGAGATCGGAAATGACAGGTAATCCCCTTTCCCGATTGTTGAATGTTCATCTAATATTAAAAGCACTCCACAAAGTTGTACCATTCATGATCTGGCTTGTTACTTAAATCTGAGCCAGTCATGCAAGAAATGCAGTGACCTTATTTCAATCAGGAGCCTCATACTCATAGCATATGCATCTACTGATGACAGATTAATCTTCTACAAGTTGTAGTATCAAAGATCTGGACAAAAACTTTAACCCAAGTCACTCATGCATGAAATGTAGGTCAAAGGACCTAATTATTTTATTGGGTTTCCATAAACTTTACAAGACTTACCTACATACAAAATATTAATCCTCTACAAGTTGTAGTATCCCAGATCTGGACTCTTACAAAAACTTTAACCTAAGTCACTCATGCATGAAAAGTAGGTCAAAGTGACTAAATTTTTTCTGAAGCTTCTTAACTTTACAAGACGTATCTACATACAAAATATTATTCCTCTACGAGTTGTAGTATCCCAGATCTGGACTCTTACAAAAACTTAGACCTAAGTCACTCATGCATGAAATGTAGGTCAAAGTGGCCTAATTGTTATCCGGAGCTTCGTAACTTTACAAGACGCATCTATATACAAAATATTATTCCTCTAGGAGTTGTAGTATCCCAGATCTGGACTCTTACAAAAACTTTAACCTAAGTCACTCATGCATGAAATGTAGGTCAAATCCACCTATAGATTCTATATATCACCTCAAGTACTATTCAAGATGCATCCATGGACAAAACCTTGTCCATCTATGACTTGTTATTCAAATGATATATGGTCTTAAGTTTGAACGGACGGACAAACGGACGAACGAACGGGCGAAACGCTATATCCCCTCCCCAACTTCGTTGGACGAGGGGATAATAAATCCAATAGCAGCAGTGATTATACTCCTTTTCTTGATCTTGATACATTTTTGAATATAATAAATTAAGGAAAGTTAAACACTAAGGTTTATGATAAAAGGGATGATTTCTCCTACCCTTTAGTCAATTTTCCCCATCTCGATGGCAATGTTCGGTTAGCCCCTTCTTACGGGGTCTACATTTCACAACTTGTTCGATATGCACAAGTATGTAGTGATGTTTATGACTTCAACGACCGAAATCTTTGTCTCACTGAAAAACTTCTGCATCAAGGGTTTAGATATCATAAATTGATAAAAACATTCTCTAAATTTTATTATAGATACATTGACTAATATAAGGTTAGACTCTACTAAATGAACAATCAGCTGCTGGCATAGTCAAAAATAGTACTTATATAAACAAAGCCATGTTACTTTCGCTTTGGATATAACTGTCAATATTGACAATATCCAAGTTCTTAAACGCTCTTGTGATCATGAAACACTTCCAGATTGACAACCATTTTGAATCAGCCAGCCTCATTGCATGGGAAAAATACTGAAGCCTCATCAATGATGACACGTATGCCCAAGGATATGAAAGGGTAAATTGGTCATTTGCATACCCCAGTTAAATGAGGCGATAGAAACTTCTTATTAGACTTTAAAGTTGGGTCATCGTTTGGATATGTTACTTGGCAGACGTGCCACTTTGAGAAAATCATATCGCCGCATAAAGTGAACTTCAGGTAATTATGAAAATTCACAAAACGTTATAATGGCCGCCTATGGAAAATATTCAGTGGAGCCGAAAGCCGAAAAATTGAGGGGAAATAAAATTTTTGCCAGTAAGTGACTTTTTATGTTTCAATTGGTGAAATATGTTTAGGTTACAGAAAATAAAGGTATATTTTGCACCTAAGATCAACTGGTATCAAATTACAGACCTGTTCAGATATTATGTAATATTTCACAAAATTTAAAGAATTTCCCATTTTACAAGCCCCTGTCAGACTTTTACCAAGGTTAAAGGATGTAAAAACACTAAATGAGTTAGAATAGATGAAATGCAAGTTATATATGCATGAAATGTTATGATTTTATCCAGAAAATGCTTGAAAATGTTAAATTAATGTTTTCTTATATTACGACATATATCGCTAACTCGAACGTCACAGCCCCATATAAAATCCCAATTTTTTTCAACATTATATATTTTTTTAACTTGAATTTTATTTATATTGGTAGTATACATACTGAATGAACCTATTATACACAAATCTGAGTGTTGTGATATCAAGCCTTTTTACATATGAAATTTCAATTGAAATACTTCTAAATAGATTTGGTATAACAACATCAACAATTTGAGTAAGCTGTACCTATTATTTCTTTGACCAATTGGTATGGCCTGGGGAGGTTTTACCTTGATCTGTTGATGAAAATAGGGACTATAAATAGTTTACATTTAATGAAAAAATATTGTACCTTATTAAAATCCTTAAAATTACATAATTCAGAAATAAATATTGCAATATAAATAAAGGGAATTTGAATTAATTTTCATTTTTTTCTTTCATTAATTAAATAGATTTATCTTTTAATAAGGTAATACTTTATCAAGGTAAAACCTCCCCAGGCCATAACAGATTGATATACAATAGTATTGTTGGACAATTCAAAAGGATCCTGATTGTGTTGATTAACTTACAAAAGCAACCCACCAAAAACTTTTTCCAATCTTTGTTGTAGTCCAGCAATACCAATTGGTAAAAAAAATAATAGGTACAGCTTACTCAAATTGTTAAATTGGTTACACAATAGGAACTAGTAAGGTCATACACAATGGACAATAATTCTGATGATGATTTATAGGTACATGTTGCAGTACATAATGGAATTGAGCAACTTCCAGAATCTTTGAAGTGCAAATCAGAATTATTGATTACAATGTCACAATACATTAAACATGTTAAATACAGCAATTTGTATACTTCAAGACAAAGTTATTACAAGTATAACTGCCCTGATGAACCAGCATGTTAGAGCAAAACAAATAAAATAAATGAGGATCTTGTAGTAGCCTGTTGTACTCCCAGTAAAATCAAAACCACATATATCATTTTTTACTTTGTTACAGATATAGTAACCTGTGTAGCCTGTTTACATCGATAAATTGCAAGCATCTTCCTATTTAGAAATAACATATTCAAATTGTAGACATGTCCTAAAATGTGCACCAGATTACATGGGTCCTGTTTTGTAACCATCAAAATTTCAGGCAATGGTAACATACAGTTACATTTGTAAAATTAGGAACAACCAGACACTTTTTTCATGGACTGTCAAGATTTTATCAGTAAAACAAAAAGATTTCTTAATTTCATTTTGTCTTCACTAATCAAGGTAATATATTACTTAGTCTTTACTGTCAGGATTAATTTCTTCACTTTACAGGTAAATGTATTGGTTAAAAATATGTCATTTTGGACAGAATGATGTAACATCTTTTATAACCTTCCCAGCATTTTCAGGTTCACACACATTTCCAGATTATTGCATTCCCAACACATTCATTGTCAATACTTCTCAGAAAGGCCATCAAATTTGTAACTTAAGGGAATTTTACTTTCCCTGTGAAGATGAGTATTTAATCTGAATGACATGATTTTTATTTGCACATTTTTAAAGAACATTTTTCTAGTTCAATCGATACAAATGCAACAAAAAAAAATTCAAGTTCAATTCCAAACATATAAATCTTGTGTTATTTTGTAGTCTGTGAGTGCAGTCAGGATGCTGCGGTTCTTAACTCCAAGCCTCAAAATAAAATAGAATGAAAATATTACTACAGTTTTCAACATTATGTAAGTGAAATTTGTCCAGTAAGATATTGTTATTTGCAGCAGGTATGAAGCAGAAGACTTCAAGCACCGCAACATCACTTTTAATTATCACATGACAAAGTACTATTAAAGGAGTCCCTTACATACTAGATATACATCTCGAAAATGATGTATGCAACTCATGAACGAGTCACAGGGGCTAGGCTCTTTAAATGTTAAAATAATACTATAAATACAACAAGGGGTTGAACTGCCATACATGCTCCTGTTAAATCGTTATTTCTTAAAAACAGTTTATATCTTTTCGAAAATGATTTTTCCTATTGAAAGATGATTTCCCTTTCCAAAGAGGCCCCACTTAAAGGTATTGGTCTAATCAAAATCCCAAAGGGACTAGTGGATTAGTGTCTATGATGGCAATGATCAGTATCTAATCTATTGAAATTTTATGTACACTGTCCAATAGTGTCCATGTATGATATGAATAATTGCCTGTCTATGTCATGCATAATTACTCATTTTTTACTATGGGTCTAATTATAATGATAATATCAAAACCAAGAAAGGTACAAAAACCATGTTTTGCTCATCAAGAAAATTAACATGCCTTTCTGACAGTCAGCAAGTATTTACTGGTGGCCATCTTCATTTGATCACACCAGCCAATCATATTAGAGACAAATATTCAAAGAATTTTGATTTTATACCGGAAACCTATTACATATTATGGGATCCCTGCCGTACACTCAACAATGACAGCACCATCTTGATCAAGTACAGTTTGAAATTTAATTCTAAAGAAGAGACACGAATGAAAGGTTTGTGAATGCTGACAGGACATGAGCAGCAATACCCTGCTCTTTATGGAGATAATAATTCGTCCAAGAAACACACGAAGACATGAAAACGATGCCATAATCTGTGCCAAGTTCTTTGTGCAACAATGCATCTCAATTCGCGCTATGATATACATTATCATGCGATTGAAAAATGACTGCATTGTAAATACTCAAATGACATTATCTCAATTTTTGTATGACCAAACTCTGATCAACGGCAATTAACGCGCATCACCCCGCCGGGACTGAACATTGTTGGACAAACGGCAATCAACAGATCAACACCCCTGCCTGATCCTATTTCGAATTTAGTCAATTCCAACCCCGATCATTGCAAAATATTGTCTGTTTCGGAATATGCACCTTGACAACTGTTTCCAGGTAATACTTTGTATTTACCGATGTACGACTGCTTCAGTAATTCCTTTCGAGTTGGCCATTACATGTATACCGAACGTGGACCTCGGAGAAGACACTAAATGACAATCGCAACAAGTATAATGGTACAGCCAACGTGGAACAGCCGTTCTTTTCCATTCATTGATAATTGATAGCTAGAAATGTAAACAAACATTACGTCTTCCGTAGATTGTAAATAATGGACTGTTGTTCTCGACAGCTACTGAATTTGAGTTTTTATTTCCAATGTGTTGTTCTTTTATGATTTATTTCAAAACAGCCACATCGTTTCATTGATGCTTCAGGGAAGTACGTTTAAGCCATTCATACAAAAAAGGCATCAATCTTCCATATTCATACATCTACACACAAAATTTTATGAATGGGAAATTCATTCGGTGATTAATTAACGAATTTGGGCACCATTTAAGTGTTGAAAAGTTCGTGCAATCAAATTAATGTTCAATGAAAATAGACTATTGAGTGTTAGATTTTTTTATGAGATCAGAAAGATGTGTATGAGGTTTCCTGAAAAGGAATCTTTTAGCATGGGTATGATTGCGTGAGGTTGGTCACCCGGGTCGTAACATAGGATAGAATTCTATCCTTTGGATAGACACTAATCCAAAAACCACAAAGTTATCCCTAAATCTGCCACTGTTGCATGTATTGTTATGCAATTCCACCCCCCCCCCCC